>JALIZH010001708.1:0-16474 GCA_030522465.1 Rhipicephalus appendiculatus | reverse complement strand
CTTGGCAGCGAGAGGTGAGCGAGGAATTAGACAGTAGCGATCAGATAACATCCAGCCTCGAGTGGCGTAGCAGGCCTTAGCGATGAGCCTATTGTGGAACTTGCGAGAAGCCACAACCGAGCAGTGTTGGCTCCATCGTCAGGAACGTAAGACCGTGAAGCTCCTGTGGGTGGTTATCCGAGGTCATGAAGCCCCGGCATGGCTTTGCACCAAGCTGAGCACGGACAGTTGATAAGGGGCAGCTTTGCAGCACGCGCGACATGCAAGAAACCATAATGACCTTTGGCCTGCCGGGCCCAGGGTCATTCATGTGCACTGAAAATGTTTGTCAGCCTTTTATCGAGTTTTTGCTTGTTGAACAGCGTGCCCCCCTATAGGAGGTACGCAAAACTCTCTTTAAAAAATCACCGCCCGAGCTCTCCGTACAGATAGTTAATCAGCGAAGCTGAACCAAGTGGTCACAGGCGGTTGCACACGTCACAGGCGTAGCCAAAGTGCCGCTCGAGAAACTCCTGCCGAAAGCCGGCGTTGGCCCCGGCGAACGCGTTCCCGCCATTGCCATGCTCTGCTCTGCCCGCTAACGCCGCTTCCTCGGCTCGCCGTTGTCGCTTGCATTCTGGTCGGAAGGCTGCCGGATCCTCGGTGCGAAGTTGCTGCTTACGCTTCGCAACACGGGCCTTTTTCTTGTGCCCGGGCTGCTGCATCGGCCCGGTGAACATGAATGCTCTCACGGATCAATTGTCAGCGCTGTTCTTGGAAAGTTGTCTACTGTTCGGGCATTCGTACGCTCCGTGCCCTTCCCATGTGGAAGTTGTAAATTCAAACTGCTGCGCGCGGGCTCGGCGGCACGGCTGCGAAGGGACGAACGATGTCACTGACGGCGCAGCCAATGGCACGCGTGCTTGGGTACGACACAGAGAATGACGTCCCTAATGGCGCTGCCAATGGCATGCGCGCTTGGGTGCGACGTAGAGAACGCCGTCACGGATGGCGCAGCCAATGAAGACCGTTATCGAAACTCTTGGCGAACGGGTTTTCGTTTGATCTAGCCATATACAGCTTTCGCTGTAAAAACTTCGCCTTCCAGAGTAGAACGCGATAGCGGCATCAGGCTCCCTTGCGCATAGCATTTAACCACGCCGCAAAGAATGCAATATTTGTGCGCTTAACACTGACTACTTCAAACTACACTAGCATGTCTACTACGTAGATAGTTTCTAACTGCCCACTACTCCATAATTCTTCGTTTTGCAAATTGGCGAAGTAACCACTACTCCTCCCTGGGAATGCCATGCGCACCTGCGCATAAATCGTAATGGATGGGTGGCTTTGAGCCACTCCATCTTTGAGGAAATCACTTATTTTTACATCTGGTGCGAGTCTACGATACTGGCCCACAATATTGCATGCATTAAGGAGACTCCACCTACTTCATGACATTCTTATAGCTTTGCGTTGGCGGCCCTCATAGCATCCATCCACACCAAAAGTAGCTCTGCGACGCGCGGGGGCTTAGCCTGGCCAAAACTCCGCGTTCTATACACTCGCCCCGCAAAAAAATCAGAGCCAGCCAACGGGAACGACACGACGCACGTTGCGTTACCCTGTGGTCGGGCAGTGGTGTTCAATAACTCGCACATGCCGCGAGTAGGCGACCTTAGCCCAAATTCGGCGTCCAATCAGTGACGCTCTTCTGGCTGTCACGCCACTTTCTCTGATTCCGCTCTCACCATACAGCTACCACAAGCATATATGACCACAAGGGTTTGTTTAATCATTGCTCATCGACGTTAGTCATCGGGATACAGATGTACCACCAAGTGTCAACGTGGATGCATCCACATTAAAAGGTGCTATAACTGTGAAACACCGATGGAGATTGTGCAAGCTCTTTTATATCAATGTACAGTAAACATTCAACTACTTCTGTAAGGACACGTTTCACTTTCGTGTTATACCGATTCCTATGATGGAGGGATCAACCATGTTTTTTTTTAATATTATTTGCGTCTATCACGAGTTTTCGCTCACCAAACACTGATTTCTCTCTCAACGAATGATACCGACGCCGACACCGGAATTTCCACGAAACAAGCTCTTTCATGCTACCGTGTAAAAGGAGGCTTTCACAGCGAAGAGCTAAAAGTAATTTGTGATCCGGCGTGCAAAGCTCCCTAGTTCGGTATACGCCCCAGGAAATGGGCAAACCCAATTCTGAGTAGAGCTAGTGCGATTGATTGATTGAAAAAACTTTATTGAAGAAATATGAGAGACAAGGGAGCGGCAAGGGGTGGGTCCCTAGTCCAGGACTCCAGTGGCCGTTGCTGTACGCTCAGCCTGATCCAAGAGACCCTGCTGGGTCTCCAAGTCGGCTCGAGCGAGAACGGCCTCCCAAGGCTCCCTTAGTAAGGTCTGTACCAGAGGGGGAGTTTATGTTTTGTGGCCTAGACATGCATTCCCACATGATGTGGGGAAGAGACGGCCGCCCTCCAGACCATGGGCATTGAACGGCGTACGCCGTTGGCCACATTGCGTGCCATAGTCCCAAGTGCGGATAGGTGTTTGTCTGGATCTTTCTGTATTTCCGGGCATCTCCTACTCCTAGCTGCGGATGCGGAGACGCGTAGATTTGTCGTTCGCGACGCTGGTGCTCCAAGATGTCGTGTGGGTTGTCGTCTTTTGCTATTTTAGTCGGGGCGCCGTCTGCTCGGTTGGCTAATTCGCGAGCTAGTGCGTGCGCCCGTTCGTTTCCTGGGACCCCCGAGTGTCCCGGACACCATGTGATGCTGTGAGATTCGCGCAGTACATCGCCTAGTAGCTTAAGGGTTATGCGTGGTAGACGTCCGTTTATGTACATTCGGCACGCCGCTTGTGAGTCTGTCATGACTGCTATTGAGTGCCCACGTGCATCTGCTTGTTTAATCGCCAATGCTATGGCAGTTGCTTCAGCTGTGCTCGTACAAGGGGTTCGCACTGAGGCCGAGATTGTTATATTTGAATGTTCGGAGTAATTCACTGCCGTGAGAACGTGACCATGATCGGACTTTTGCGACATCCGTGTAAATAACGTCACGGTGCCCACCAAAATTTTTAATGAGTTGCCTCGCTCTGGCCGCGCGCCTGGCACCATGGTAGAGTGGACTCATGTTCTTCGGGATAGGGGAAAGTATCACTTGTTCCCGTAATGTCGCGGGTACAGAAACGAGGGTCCCCCTCGCAGTAATGTGGTCGGATTGGAAAATTTAAATCAGCAAGGACCCGCCGCCTCCCTGCCTTCGAGCGGTCGAGGCGTTCCCTTTTGCCCAAGCATAGTCGCTGCCCTCAGCTCCTCGAAAGTGTTTTGAAGTCCGAGCGCTTGTAGTCTTTCAGTCGATGTGCCGCGTGGGAGTCCCAGGGCTGCTTTATACGCCGTCCGTATGATCGCGTCCACTTCGGTTTCGCTAGGGCTGAGCTCTTGATACGGCAGGCTATATGTGACCCTACTGAGAACAAACGCGTGTACTAGTCGTATGGCCTCCGTTTCCGTTAGACCTCTGCCTTTTCTCGCCACCCTATTTATCATGCGAGCTATTTGCTTGGTGGTCGCTTTGAGCGCTTTGATAGTAAAGTCGGCTCTGTGATTTTCTTGTAGCCATAAACCTAAGACTCGGATTCTTTGTTTTTCCTGGATTTCCGTGTTGCCTAGCCATAGACTAACGTTTTGGTCTTTGCTATAATTGCGGCCGTGTATCCTTAGCCATTCAGATTTGTTTGGCGCACAGGACATGCCACTTTGTTCTGCAAAATCATTAACTACTTCCATGGCTTCTTGTAAGACTTGTTCTTTGTACCCTAGAGGGCCTGTTGTCACCCACAGGGTGATGTCGTCCGCATATAGCGAGAATTTTAAGTCTGGAATTTGCTCTAATCTCATGGCTAGCCTGTTCATGCCTAAATTAAATAAAAGAGGAGATAGGATAGCCCCTTGAGGTGTACCCTCACCTGGCATGTCGAATTTCTCTGACCCAGTGGCGTAGCCAAGGGGGGGGTTAGGGGGGGGTTCAGACCCCCCCCCCCCCCCGACATTTTTCAATTTTGCTTGCGTATATATACACACACACATGCAAACGCACGCACGAACATACATAAAGTACGGTTGAACCCCCCCCCCGAAAAAAATTTCGGGCTACGCCACTGCTCTGACCTGATGTTTTCTATTCCTATCGTGGCTTTTCCTACCTGTGAGGAAAGAGCGTATGTAATTGTACACTTTCTCCCCCACATTCTACTTTTTCTAGTTCTTCGAGTATGAGTGTGTGCGACATACTGTCGAAAGCACTTTTAAGGTCTAGCGCTACAACTATGTGCTCCCCTCCCGTAGGAATATTGCATAGGACATCCTCCTTAAATCTGAGAAATATGTCCTGAGTGGATAGGTGTCTCCTAAAACCGTACATGTAGTCTGATAGGAGACTACGATCTTCTATGTGATTCGTGAGCCTCGTGTGAATTACTTTTTTAAACAGTTTCCCTAAGCAGGATGTGAGGGATATCGGACGTAAGTTCTGCAGACTTCGAGCTTTGCCGGCTTTTGGAATAAGTATGACGGTGGCATTTTTCCACTGTTGTGGAAGGCACCCTGTATCCCAGATCTGCTCGTTGAAATACCTAACTAAGCGCCTCAAGCTGCTCGTCGCTTAAATTGCGGAGCATGGGATTGGTGATACCATCCTCCCCTGGTGCTGAATTTTTCTGAAATGCTTGTGTGGCAGCAAAAAGCTCGGCCTTAGTTATGGGGGGGCGTCTAGCGTGTCATTTGCTATGCCTGCGTAAGCGCGTGTAACATAGTCCGAATCTTTTTATTCCGATGTATTGCGCCCTAAGAACCTGCAATAATTTGTCGTTGTCGCCTTCGTACGTGCCCGTTAGTGTTCTGAGGGCTCGCGTAGTCGCTGTCTTTGTATTTTCGGGATCCAGCATACTTCTCAGTATGGCTCAGGTTTTCGCTGTCGATAGGGTTCCCCTTAAGGAATCAGTAAACTGGGCCCACTTTTCCGCTTGTAGCTTACGCGCGTATGCATTCGCCTGGTCCGAGAGTTCCGCAACCCTTATTCTTAATTTCCTGTTGAGCCTTTGTTGCTTCCACCTTTTGGCGAGTCCCCGTCTACAGTCCCACAAATGTAGCAGGTGCGAGTCGACGACTGGGTTTTCCGTAGTTAGTGTAATTTTTCTGGTAGAGGCTTCGTAAGCCTCTTTAAGGCCCAGCACCCATTCTTCCACGTTTGCTGGTGCGGTTAAAGGAACTGGGTACTTGCGATATAACGGCCAATCTGTTATATACGCGGAACGAAGCTCGCGTTTGAGTTTGGGAGTGGTGGTGGAGAAGCTTATGATAAAATGGTCGCTCCCCAGGTTTTCCTCTAAGTTTTGCCAGCACCCGTCTCTAACATTCAGCGAAAAGGTGAGGTCTGGGCACGTATCGGCACTTACGCTATTGCCTGTCCTAGTAGGAGCGGAGGGCAGCGTTTCCAGCTGTAGGCCTGCACTTTCTACGGCATGAACAAGTAATTTGCCCTTGCGGGAATCTCTTTTGTATCCCCAGTTTGTGTGGGGGGCATTAAAGTCGCCCACGAGGATTAGTCTGTCTTTCCTCTCCATGATCCCTATGGCGTGGGTAATTATAGGCGCGAAATCCGTGCCTCTTTCTTTAGGTGGGCTATAGATATTTATTATGAGGGTTTTGGCACGTCCTCTCTTTGTTGGAAGGAGTTCCACTATATGGTGTTGTGTTTCAGTTCTCGGGGCGTACCTAACGTTCGAAGCGATCTCTTTGCTAACCAGCGTCGCGATCTTCGAATAATCCGAAATGTAATGCGTATAGTAGCCGCGCAGTTTAACAGTGCATTTGCCAATTTCTTGTAGGCATATAATGTCCGGCTTAACAATCGCCGCGTCTATGTAGCATTGTAGGGCCGCCGCCTTGTTTTGGAAAGAGCGACCATTCCACTGCCAAATTTCAACGGTGTCGTTTATTTTTGCCTGATTAGTGGCCATGGCTTGTATCACTCCCCGCATACATGGAGTCAGAGACTACTCCGTGTTTGGCTTTTCGAAGAGTGGGTGCGTTTGGACGACTACTACGTGTTTGGCTTTTCGAAGAGTGGGTGCGTTTGGACTATCTGCGGCACGCTTACGATTTAGTTGTCTTTGACAAGTGGCTAGCTCATCGACCTGCTCTTTTAATTTGTGAAAATCGTTATGTAATTGTTTCTGAAAATTCTGCATGCCCTGCATTTGCTGCATCATTTGCTGTAGCATCGCTTCTATCGGATTTTGAGAAGAAGGAAGCTTTTCTTCCGCTTCTATGGCTTTCGGTTGCTCTACTTTAGCCGTTTGGTTAATGTGTCCTCTTAAGGCAGCCATTTCCTGTTTGATTTCGTCTCGCGTTTGTTTGAGCATGCGATTTTCTGCTAAGACCCTCTGGTACTCAGGATTTGATGTTATGGGAGCCCCGGTTGAAGCCGCCCCCGCGCAGCCCACCTTTGTATGGTCGATGTTCTCCGCCGTGTTTCCTGGAGCCCTGGACTTGTGATTGAGCTGCAAGGAGTGAGGTTTGGGGTTGGGAGTACCGACGTCTGCATCTCTTCTCTTCGATCTTGAGCGGGATTGGGAGCGTGATGTCGCCTTGGGCTTCTTTGTCCTCGATGGTGACCGACCTGTGGGTTTTTTCTAGACTTTTTTCAGGGTGCAGCGAAGGCCATTCCTCGTCTTCGTCCTCCGAGTCATCCGAGCCGTCTGAGCTGAGCCATCTTGGTCGTGGTGGTGACTGCTTGGCTGTGTTTTTCCAAGGGTTCTGGCTGGATGTCCTTGCGGACACGCCTAACGTGTGTGCGGCTTCAGTCTTTTCTTACATTCCTTTTCTCCAGCTAAGTGTTCTCCCCCCACAAGAGGTGCAGGTTGGGAGACAATCGTGGTCTGCCGGGGGTTCTTGCATGCCACATTTGCGACACACTGGCAGATCAGGCTGCGGGCAAACGTCTGTGCGGTGTCCGGGTTGCCGGCAGGCGTAACAGAATTGAATAGTGCTCTTATACGGGTAACACGGCAACTCACCACCCATGTAATATACATATCGTGGTATGATTGGCCCGTAGAAGGTAATGACTGCAGTTTTGGTATCGCCGATCATTCGTGCTCTCAGGATCTCAACTCCTTGCGTGCGGATTCGTAGGTTCGCCCTCAGCGTTTCGGCAGGTGTGTGAGGGGTTAGGCCGTGTATTACACCTTTGCCAGTACCTTCCCCAGTGGACACGTATGCATTAACGGCATGTGTTCTTCCATGAACTCTGAGCTCCGTTATGCGACGGATGTGGTCCGCCGTGGCTTGGTCCGGCGTTGACACAATAAAGATGTTGGACCCTGGCTTTAGGCGCAGAAGGAATTTGTCGCCACTTACTTGGCCTCGGCAGGCTGTAATGACGGCTTCAGCGAGTTGTGGGCTTGTAAAGTTTTTCAGTGGTAGTCCCTGGTGCGGGCGAATCCCCACTTTAAAGTCCTCTTTCGGTAGCGGTGTCAGTTTCCGGGAGAACGGTTTCCGTCGGGCGGTGGGCGTCGCCTGTGAAAGTTGCGGCTGGCTGGCGTTGCCTTCGTTTTCTATGACGTTGGCTTTCAGTTTCTTGCCTTGGGCCAAGGCTTTCTTCTGGCGTAGCGTTAGCACCGTTTGCCAGCCGTCCTCATGACCGGCTGGGTTTCTGGCTTGTCCTTTCATGGGCGTTCGGGGGTCACGTTGGCCACTGTGCACCCGTGTATCGGCGTCTTGGCAATCCATGCTGTCACGCTCGTATTCGGAGGCGTTAGCTGGCCGCATCGATGTCATGCTCCTCGTCGCGTTCACTTGCACCGGCCCAGCAGCCGCCGATGCTGTTGGGACGCTCGCCGTCGGCACCGTCTGTTGCAGGCACGCCATCGGCGTTCCCGCGTTGAAGCGGCCGCTTCCCCTACTCGCTGGTAGGCTTAGCGTTGCCGCTACGGCGTGGAAGTCTTCTTAGAAACGTAGTGGCGTGAAAACAGTCCCAGGTCCAAAACTTTGGTATCCGCTGGTTCCGCTTGACGTCTTGAATGCAGTGATATCAATCTTTTCCGGATGCTGAGGAGGTACACCCGAAAAACACATCAAAACTGTGGAACCCGATGCGGTGGCGTCCGCACTATACCTCGCGACAACTTTTTGTGGCAGCACAGCCAAAGCTACGAAGCCGAATCACGCACTTTTTTACTACGCGTCTGCATGTAGTCCGCGAACGCTAACTTTTATATACCACGTAGCATAAAAGGAAACATAAAAACAAAAGATGTAGTTATTATGCTCGAGATCCTTCGCATTGTTATCAAGAAAACTTATTCGGTGCGGGAGTTTCGTTTTTTGCTGTTTCTGGTTTTCTGGTTTCCTGGTGTCATTTCACCTTTTTCCTGCCCCAGTAAACAACGATGGCGTCGTTCGGTTGCAGCAAGTTCACGTCGTGGCCTGTGAGGGAGGATGAGTGCGCTTTCGCTAGGTGATCTGTATTCATCGAGCAGAAGCAAAAGAAGACAGCTGTGCGTCGTCAAATATTGTGTTCCCCCGCATATTCTATCACTGATAAAGAAGTTGTGTGTGAGTGATACCATCAGCGCAAGTGGGTCTCTCATCGCGATAGCCGCCTTGAAGTGACACCGGGGACCTGTCAATCTTCAGCAAGACCAGCTGCTTGAAAGCAATGTTGCGATTGGAAACTGTACGTAAAAACAATGACCCTTTTCATAAATTGCGTTCCATACGTGGTCGGTATTTCGGTTGCCTGATATTGCTGATACAATAACGCTTAAGATCGCGTACTTCAACACAGTACCCGTCGGCGTCTACGGCGGGAGTGGTTCATGGCGCTTTGACATGACAGCTATATTGGAGGATAAAATCACCAGTGAAAAGTTTCGCCTGGACGACAGGCGCGTTCATGTCTATTATGCGGCTAACTGCCAAAACAGCGTTCTTGGCCGAGTAAGGAGTGCGTTTCACCCGCTTGGATTTACCACGGCCGTAGACTTACGAACGTGAGACGCCCGCCTGTGACCAGTCGTGGCCAAGATATCTGCGACCCATCGATGACTTCGCGTCCACAAACAAGTTAACGTGAGCGTCTCTAGAAAGTTGTTGCGTCTCCAAAAGAAGGAAAACAATGATACCGACCCTGTATTCACCGAAATTTAGGACATGGTCTCTTGCCATTGCGTTGAATTTCCTATCACACAGTTCCTGCTCGGCCATGCGCTCCCCCTCCCCCCCCCCCCTTTTTTTTTTCAAAAATAAATCTGACCGCTTCAATAAAGCTGCTTCCTGTGTTCCTTAGCAATAAAGAATATTTTATTGCTTTGAAAAAAAAAATGCAAGCATTACTGTATGGTGCTCACTTTACACGCGGGCTTGAACCACTGGCAGATTAGCTATGCTCGAATTCGCAGAAGAACACAACAATGATTCCACGTATTTTTCCTTCACTGCTGCGTTCATAAGTATCTCAAAGCTTGTAATAGCTTTCGATTAAAGCTACATATAATCTATCTTTTAATACACTATTTCAAAAATAACATCATAAACCTTGGATGTTCGTGCGAAAACGTACATGTGGGATGCGCTTCCGAAACCGAAACCGGAATCGCCCACAAACGGACTACTTGGCGTAGTAACACATGTGCAGAAGCTCCGCCCACGTAGCTTTGGCTGTGCTGCCACAGAAAGTTGTCGCGAGGTATAGTCTGCGTCCGCTCCGCATTTCAGCTAGTGCGAGGTTTAAGCGAAAACTCTGGTCGGTGAAGTGGGGCACGATGAAAACGTGAAAGAGAGAGATGGAGAATAAAAGCGACACAAGGAAAGATAACGAAAAAATGGAGAGAGGGAGAGAACAAGAAGGCTGCGATAGAAAAAAAAAGAGAATGAGAAAAATAGAGACAATTAGAGGGAATAAAACTAAGAATATGGAAAGGCAAAGAGCCAGAAAGATATAATAAGAAATAGAGAAACAAAAAGAAACAGCGAAAGAGAGATAAAGAAGCCGAGAGAGAGACAGAAAGAGAGAAGAAAAAATACATAGAGAGAGAAAGAAAAAATGCAATGAAAGAGATAAATAAGAGATATGCGGAGCATAATAGAAATTTCTTCTGCGAAACGATATCGCGGTGTGAGTTCCACTTCTACCCTAGATGGGAGGTCACCACATTCCAGAGACCCCCCTAACTTTCACTGCTTCTTTGCCAGTGGCTACGAGGCGTCGTTGTTGGTCCGTTTTCTCTGAGATGAGATGGTCTTCGCAATCTTGAGGGGCGTTACAGGCATTGGTTGAAGTAGATTTGTCTGTGTTCATTTTGCCTCGGCACGCGAGGATCAGGTAGTCCAAAGTGTCAGGTACCTCGCAGATTGGATAGAGATATTCGTGAGACATTGAATAAAGTCTGTGCATGGGTACACCGTGGGTATATAAGAATTACTCTTGAGTATTTTCAGTATGGAGCTGTCCAGTTTGTTGACTTAGGGTGCAATGCGGGTATTCTGTGCGCTCGTCTCTGATGTTGAAGTATCGTATAGTGGGTCATGGTAAGGACTGAGCTCGCGCGAGCGCACGCCTGGCGTCTGGAGAATGGCCGGAGATAGCCCCGCAGGCGATATAATGTGCCGCGGAGTGTGCGCCCTCGGCGCCCTCTAGCCTCTCGTGCACAGTAACCCATGTCACACATGTATTCGGCATGGGAGTGCTTGGGTGCGTCAATATATTGAGTGCATGGGCAGACAAACGACCTTTGTGTTCGCATAACTTCTTGCGAATCCGAAAGACGACGTCTGCGTCGAAGCCCGTGGTTGTCGCCTCTGCTGCTGTTTCTGAGTTTCGGGCGCGCACTGTGGCAGACTGTCGCCCTCTATGTCCCGGAAATCTACGGCGCTCAGAGCGTACGCATTTCTGTCGAGATATTGGGCTACGCCTGTATATCCGCCGTCAAGATTATGGCTCTGAATTCATCTGAAGAAATTCACTCTGGCTTGTGTTCTTTCATTGTGATAAATGGGCTGCGTGTTACTTGCATTCGTTCACTACGGAAAGATGCGCGGATGTTTATAAGAATTTTGCATGTCTGTGTCGGCTACAAACGCTTCCCAGTAGTCCAACCACTGGAACGTTAGTTTTTCCTGTGTGCGGGAGCTTTAAGCGTCCCAGATGACTAGCCTTGTGCACTTCGTCTAGTTCTTGCCAGATGTTATGTAAACCTGCTGAGAAATTTCGCTGTGGAAGCCCTGGATGCAAACCCCCAAGCGATTAAGGTGCCTTTACTTATTATGATTGTCACTTTTTCTACACTCTAAGTACTGTAACGTATATTGAAGGTGCACATTTTCACAAATTTGTGTACTTATAAAATAGAAGTTATCTAGTAACCTTTGAAAAAAATTTAATAGAAATTCACAAATTTACTTTAAAAAATGTCGTCGAAAGACGATAGTCTTGTGCCGGCCGTACTACTATGTTTTGCCTTACCTGAGACAGCACCTACTCCATGTTGAATCGGCCGCAGCTGGTTGGAATTGTTAAAATAGAGAAGACGCTGCGTGCGATGGAACCCAGGGTCACTGCCAGCGGCAGCATCATATCGTCGTCAAAGCGCTTTTTCGTGCAAAGCGTCGCAGTTCATGCACAGCTTCGCATTTTCAGCACAGCCTAAAAGACACTAGGGTCTTTAGAATTTCGTATCTGTGTATTTTCTAATAAAAAGAACACACGACCTGATATTTACATATTAATGTCCCGCCTCAGGTATGCCTAGTATTTGCTTTTTGATCGAATATGTTCACAAGTATGAACGGCAACACCAGTTCAAGATGGCTGGGCGTTCAGAAAGTGGTTACACTTTGGCCGAGTAGCTGAATCGGGTTACCGACAGACAGACAGAAAGACCAAAATTTTTGCGTTCAAGTATCCCAAGAAAGACTATCGTCTTTAAAAGTTGGGGAACCTTTAAGCTTCGCCTCTAAGAGTTGAGCGCGATAGCGATATCCCGTCCCGAGTGCGTATTTCAACCACTTAGTGCATACTTGTTATGCACCCACTACATGGTGTTAAGGGAATACGCGCAGTAATGTGTGTGCCTTTCGTAATGGGTGGCCGGCTTTAAACTACCTAATCGTGATGATGGTCCCAGGTTCTGACGCCCAATGGCAATGTACGCTTGTACCACGCAATATTACTGGGATATTACATGTTATAATGCGACGCCTATATAAAGGACGCTTGCTTTTGCGAAGCATCAAAGTTATTTTCGCTGCATTTCCAAGCAGACGAAGTTATTTTCACTGTATTTCCAAACAGATGCGTGACTGGGTGGTAGAACGCCTGCTTGCCGCGCACACGGCCTGGGTTCTATCCTTACTTGGACCCGGGAATTTTTATTATTTATTTTATGAGCATCTTTCTCGATTTTTCGGTCACGGACAAGATTTTTCGCTCACAACCAACGACGCCGACGCCGGAATTTCTGCGAAACGAGCTCTTTAACGCTACCGCGTTAAAACAGAAGCTTTAAAAGTAAAAAAAAATTCACGGGAGATCCACGAGGTGAAGGATGATGAGATTGGGCGAAGCTCCTGGAAGTAATCATCGGTTAAACCGTGAAATTTCTTCCGTTAATTCGCCCGATAAAATTGACGTGAAACGATTGATTAAATGTTTTATCAAACTTTTATTGCTGGTTTCCGTTGTCCTTTCATTATGACCGCTTTGTGGTCGGTGAAATGTAAGCTAAGTGGTTCTTGCATACGAGCACACACCGACGGCAACGAGCATCGTCAACTACAAACCTGTATGGCGATATGGTTTTGATTATAAAACCATTGCTTTAGAAAACACCTGGCGTCTTTCGTTAAGCAGCTGGCGTCTTTCGTTTTGCTTTAGAAACATCTGGCGTCTTTTTGTTTTGCTTTTAGAAAAACATCTGGCGTCTTTCGTTGGTTTATTTCATCAATCAACGGCGTTTTGAACAAAATTTTTATTGTTTAATCACGCACAGGAGAAATCTCACCAGGCACTACCTTGGAGGTAAACAATGGCTGCTACTGGGAATGAGAGACAGCAGAAGTCGGCTTTTAACACTTCTACTTCTACTAACGTTTCCTACTGGAACATGCCAATGGCTGCTAATGGGGAATGAGAGACAAAAGAATTCGGCTTTTAGTTAACGCGCACGCTGCGATTTTTTTATTGTTCAGCAACGCACAGGAGAAATCTCCCACCGGCACCACCTTGGAGGTCAAAGCGTAAGACTGGTTACGCACTACGACGAGGGACGAACGGGTGCCTCTTTAAGGAGCTTCGCCCCTAAAAATCACGGCATATCCACGAAGTGAATGATGGTGAGTGGGCGAAGCTCGGAGGGATCATTCGGGTAACCGTGAATCCCCCCCCGTACATTGCCCACTCGATCATGCAAAGACGTGACAACACGTGTCACATCTTTGCATAATCCTGGGTGTTCGATCGTGAGCAGGGCACGAGCGTCGTCGACTAGTGTTCCGGGCGCTCCCCAGCCTCAGCGACAACGCCAGTTCGCGTTCCACGACAGAGGAAGACGATGTCACCTACTCAGACGCCGAAGTACACACCAGTGCTCGACGCAACGCCTCACCTCCGCATGCATCGCCACAAAACGCTGCTGTGAGTTGTGAAAGCCACGCGTCCTTCATAAACTAGAGGTGCCTACATACATACTACATACATACGGAGGAGGGAACGACCCACACCCTGAGCAGCTTCGCCCCTAAAAATTGACCGCGTATCTGCGTGCTTCGCTGCAAATGTCGTCGAAAGACGATAGTCTTGTGCCGGCCGTACTACTATGTTTTGCCTTGCCTCAGACAGCGCCTACTCTACGTTGAATTGGCTGCATCTAGCTGGCATTGATAAAACAGAGGAGGCGCTGCGCCAGATATGGACGCCATTAAAATATCGCAGCGTTGCGCAGGAGAGAAAAAACTGAGGAGGCGCAAAGCACGCAGTGATGGAGCGGTGTTTCCTACTGGAACATGCCAATCGCTGCTAATGGGCAATGAGAGACAGAAGACTCCGACTGGACACAGAGACCCGCAGTCGGCTTTTAGTTAACGCGCACGCTGCGAATTTTTATTGTTCAACAACGCACAGGAGAAATATCCCACCGGCACCACATTGGAGGTCAAGATCCATTGCCATATATACGGGATGGACAATGAACGGTTGTGCAGCGCGAGCAGTCGGTTTTTTCAACCAAGAAACTCGCTAGCAGACGCTGCCTGCGTCGGCGTCTCGAGGCGAGAGAGGGGAGGTAGCGTAGGAGAGGAGAGAGAGGGGGGGGGGGGGGGCGCGCATGCGCAGTGGGGGGGTGTGGACGCTGTGGGCAGGGATGCCTAGAGGAGAGAGAGGGGGGGACGCGCATGCGCAGTGGGAGCGCGGGGAGGGATGCCTAGAGGAGAGAGGGGGGGAGCGTAGGAGGGGAGAGAGGAGGGGAGGCGCATGCGCAGTGAGGGTGTGGTTGCCGCGGGGAGGGATGCCTAGAGGAGAGAGAGGGGGAGAGGAGGTTTTTTTTATTTTTTATTTTTTTTTAAAGGTTTGCGCATGCGCAGTAAGGGTGGTCACGCCGGCACACCACCACCACCACCACCACCACCACCACCACCGGATTAAGCTTCGCCATAAGATGCTTCACATCTAAAACATGAGCTTGTGCTGAACCAAGGGCATTACGCCGTGACCAAGGGCCACTTCCAGCGGCAGCACCTTATCGTCGGCACAGGGCTTTTTCGTGCAAAGCGTCGCGGTTCGTGCACAGCGTCGTATCTTCAGCGCAGCCTAAAAAACACTAGGGTCTTTAGAATTGCGTACCTATGTATTTTCTAATAAAAGAACACACGACCGGACACTTAAATATTAATGTTGCATCTCAGGTATGCGTAGTACTTGCTTTTTTATCGAATATGTTCACAAGTATGAACGCAAACACCAGTTCAAGATGGCTGGGCGTTCAGAAAGTGGTTAAACTTTGGCTGAGTGGCTGAATCAGGGGACGTCGGACAGGCAGCCAGACCAAAATTTTTGCGTTCAGGTTTCCCGAGAAAGACTATCGTCTTTAAAGAAACCTGTACCACCATTTGACAATATCGAGCGTTCTCACGTAAAAAAAAGCCCCCACCTCCCCGAAGGGAATCGTGAGGAAATGCGAATGCATTTCGCGCGCGCTTCTCTCCATTTATATATGGTGGTTGTGGTTCGAAGAAGGAAAAGGCGCCTAATTTCTGCAGCCCGATCGGGAGCACGGCGCAGCGCCTTTTTTTTGCTTTTTCTTGTTTTTTTTTAATTAATTTATTTATTTTTTAAATTTTTTTTCATATATAGCTCCGTCGCAGACCGCTTTTAGTTAACGCGCACGCTGCGAATTTTTATTGTTCAACAAAGCACAGGAGAAATCTCCCACCGGCACCACCTTGGAGGTCAAGATTCATTGCCATATATACAGGGTGGCCAGTGAACGGTTGTGCAGCGCGAGCAGTCGGTTTTTTCAACCAAGAAACTCGCTAGCAGACGCTGCCTGTGTCGGCGTTGCGAGGCGAGAGAGGGAGAGGGGGGGAGCGTAGGAGAGAGAGAGGGGGCGCGCATTCGCAGTGGGAGTGTGGACGCTGCGGGCAGAGATGTCTAGAGAAGAGAGGGGGGGAGCGTAGGAGAGGAGAAGAGAGGTGGGACGCGCATGCGCAGTGGGAGTGTGGACGGCGCGGGCAGGGATGCCTAGAGGAGAGAGGGAGGAGCGTAGCAGGGAAGAGAGGAGGGGAGGCGCATGCGCAGTGAGGGTGTGGTTGCCGCGGGGAGGGATGCCTAGGGGAGAGAGAGAGGGAGAGGAGGTTTTTTATTTTTATTCTTTTTTGAAAGGGTTTGCGCATGCGCAGTAAGGGCGGTCACGCCGTACACCACCACCACCGGATTAAGCTTCGCCATAAGATGCTTCACATCTAACACCTGCCGGCGCGCACACCTCCTCAACCTATCCTCCTCCTCCGCGGACAACGCCGCACAACGCCAACGCCGGATGCCTGACATAGCCCTGACTCTGAAATGCATTCGCATTTAAAAAAATCACAGCATATCCACGGGGTGAATGATGATGAGTGGGTGAAGCTCCGGAGGTTCATGACTCTTCCGTGAAAATTTGCCCATTACATCATCATGAAAGACGTGAGAACCAGTATGTGCGCTTGGCAGCAGCTTCCCGCACTCGCGCAGCCTCGGGATCTTCCCGCCTGTACGCGCGTTTCCTCGCCGCTTCTCGGGCTCTCACAGTTTCTGGATCCGCCTCTCGGCGTCGCCGTGCACCTTCTGCTTCGTGGGCTCGAACGTCGGGCTCCGTTTCCGGCACCTCCGTGCCTTCTTCGTCGCTCATTGCGCGCTGACTGCCG
>JALIZH010001705.1:0-55893 GCA_030522465.1 Rhipicephalus appendiculatus | reverse complement strand
CACTATATATATATATATATATATATATATATATATATATATATATATATATATATATATATATATATATATATATATTATGAGAAAACATTCGAATTTGCTTCTCCAGCATTTTAAATGTCTTAGTTGCATGATGGCGCTGTTACAGCACAAGGTCTGTTAAAAAGTGATCTAATGATATGCATAACTGTTGTTTTCCTTTAGACTTCTTGTCGTTCACAGCACCTATCCGGTGAAACGCGCCCGCTTGCCATTGCGGAGGAAACAAAAGTCTTTTACATAGGGCTGCCCAAGTGAACTAGCGAAAGTCTATGCAGCTCTGGAAACGCAGTACATTCTTTGAGACCCATTCGCTAAAGTGAACATTGTTTAAGTGGCATTCTAGTACTACCGAAACTTTTACATTTCGCGCTTAATTCTACTGACATGACGTTGCTCCATCACACTCTTCCTGAGAAGGCCCTCATAATTTTCCTCTCCAGTTGTTCACCTTGAACATTAGTTCCAGCAGGATCTATCACGCAACACTGTTGTGGATTTTACATGATTACTGGCAAGAAATCTCACAATGACTTTGGAATATGAAACCTCCATGTGGGAAAGTTCGTATACTTACGTTACAATCACTAGATCATTTGAGTGATGTGAAGAAGCCATTTAGAAAACACAAATTTATTAATGAAGATATATACTATAATAGAGAATAATGCACTAAATTTAAACCTGGCTATATTTTGTTGTGCATTTGCATCCTGTTTTTCCGCTCGTGCTTGGAAATACACCTGCATCATCGATCGAACAGAATTCACTACAAACGTCCCAATTATCTTAGTTTCGAGAAGCTAATTGATCGAAATCTGTTGAAAACTGTGATCGAATCAATTTTTCATGCTGTGTGCGCATGTTTTTTTACCCGCTATACTTCGCACTGTTAGAATAAGCTCGCCCGCGAAATCTGCCTGCTTACTATTGAAGAAAACAATAACGAAGAGCGGCGTTACGCCTAGCAGGCTTATATACATATATGAGCTTTGTCATAGACACAGTGATCATGTTTACCTTCTGGTAGTGCACATCGTAACGCAATACTACGTAAGTTTGTCTAATCGCCAGACAGTTTTATCCAGCTTTCCACCTGACGTCCCACTAAAATATTCTGCTAGGCTTTCTTAGAAAGTGCCACTAATAGAATTTATTTGCATGAAAACTAAGCAAGCGTTCTCACTGACTGCGAACCTTAATAATGCGTGGTGCATCTCTTGCTGAGATGAACTGCCGGTGAGACAAATTATGACCTGTTTCTCTGACCGGAAACGAATGACTAGCACCAGAAGTGAAATGTAAAATTTCCTTTGGAATATAGGATGCTACCTGATGCTACTTAGACGACGCGATGTTTTGCGAATGAGCACCTATCATACTGCTTCGTTTCCAGAGTTGTATAGACATCCATTCACGTCCTTTATGAGACAGACAGACAAAGAACTTTATTGAAGTCCTGAGGGACTAGCCAGGGAAGGACCCGCTGGGGGCCCTCGGCTCGCCGCTGGCTGCTCCCATGTCGGAATCGGGAGGCCATGCCTCTCCGCTCTTTCACGGGCCCTCTGGACGGCCGTTGACTGGATATCGAGGGCAGTACTTGCGATGGCGTCTTCCCAGTCCTGTTCGCTGGTGTGTGACGTGTCCCGTAACGCAGGACACTGCCAGAGCATATGAGCTAGAGTGCTAAATGCCTCCCCGCAATCCGGGCACTGTGGATCGATATCTTTATTAATCCGGCTTAGGAAACCTCTCGAGGGATATGACTTCGTATGAAGCATCCTAAGCGTGATCGCTTGAGCTCTGCATAGTTTTGGGTGTGGAGGCGGGAAGCGCCTGCGTTCCTCTTTATAGTGGGAGACGATCTCGTGAAAAGTTAATAAGGGGTCTCTGTGCCCGATCTCTTCCGAATCCAATGAAGCCTCACCGTCGTCGCGGCGCGTGAGGTTCTCGCGCACGACGGTGAGCAACCTCATTGGGGTTCGGACGGCCCGGCAGCACGTCGTCGCCCATGTGAGCCGGGAACCACGCGATGTAATGCATGGTGGCAGAATTATAAATTGACTTTCTTTTCAGAAGCGCTGCCGCCTCGCTAGCAACCATTCCGGAGGCGAAGGCCCTGACGGCTGCTCGGGAGTCCGTGAAGATATATGGCCGCCTAGAATCCTGCATCGCCAGAGCACCCGCCACCTGCTCTGCCACGTCGGCCGTTGCAGCGGCGACTGAGGCCGCATGTAGGAGCTTGCCCTGTTCGCTGACTGCAGTGACCGCGAATTTACCGGAGCGCCCGTACTGAGCGGCGTCCACAAAGGCTTCCATGCCTACCGTTTTCTTTAATATCGCTCTGGCACGAGCTGCTCGCCTTCCCACATTATGATGTGGGTGCACGTTTCTGGGGAAGGGACCGACGACGTAGGTCCCTCTTGATTTTTCGTCCAGCTGAACCACCTCACTTTGACTGTAACGTGGTCGCAAGCCCGCCGCTTCCAAGAGGCACCTACCCGCGCTGGAGCCCGAGAGCCTCGTGATCTGTGCCGAACGCTGCGCTTCTATTAGTTCGAGGGTGGTATTGAGAACACCGAGCTTCATTAGCCTGTCCGTGCTCGCCGTGACGGGAATACCCAGTAACTTTTTGACACTTTTCCGCATCAGCGTATCAAGCTTGTCCCTTTCGGTTTTAGTCCACTGCAAGGCCGATACCACATAGTTGATGTGGCTCATGAGAAAGGCGTGGTGCGCCCTAAGTAGGTTGTCCTCGCCCAGCCCCCCTTTCTATTCGAGACTCTAATGATTAATCTGAGAACGTTCTCGGTTTTAGAGGTCAGATGCGCAATTTTTTTGGCATTACAGCCCCCTGGCATCCAGCAACAGTCCGAGAATTCTGATCGAATTCACCCTCGGAATCTTCTGGTCGGCCCGCGTGTAAACGTCTATGGGAATCTGTTCGAGCGGCACGAGCCCCCGAACTCCCTGCCTTGCCGGTCTGTATAACATGAGCTCCGACTTGGTTGTGGAAAGTTGGAGACCCGTGCCCTCCAGGAAAGATTCGGTCACGTCTAAGGCCTCCTGGAGCGCCTGTTCCACTTCCGCCTCCGAGCCTCCCGGGCACCAGATCGTAATGTCATCGGCATACAGCGCGTGTCCCACATTTGAGCGGCCAGCCGCTTCGAGAGCCCGTGCATTGCAATGTTGAACAGGAGGGGAGAGCTCACAGCCCCTTGGGGTGTGCCTCTGTTTCCTAGCACGAATGGTTCTGATTTGGTTTGACCCACCTTGATGAACGCCGTCCTGCTCTTCAGGAAGGACTCCACGAACGCGAAAAATCTACCTCCTAAGTTCAAAGCGGAAATCTCGCGTAAGATAAAGTCGTGCGACACGGTGTCGAAGGCTTTGGACAAATCTAGTGCCAGAATGCCCCTGACGTCTCTGGTCCTGTTGTCAATAACCTGAGTTTTAAGCAGTAACATGACGTCCTGCGTAGAAAGTGATGGTCTGAACCCTACCATGTTGTACGGGAACAACCCCTCGCGCTCTATGTGTTTCGAGATCCTGTTGTGCAACATGTGCTCGGCAACCTTACCTAAACACGATCTGAGCGAAATGGGCCGGAGGTTCTCCAGGCTTGGGGGCTTTCCAGGCTTAGGAATCAGTACCACCGTCGCCTGTTTCCACGAGTCCGGAACGTGGCCTTCCTGCCATACCTTGTTTATTGCCTTTGTAATTGCGCTAATGGACCGGTCGTCCAAGTTCCTCAACAGCTGGTTGGTTATGCCATCTGGCCCAGGGGCCGACCTACCATTGAGATTGTGAAGAACTTCCCTGACGTCCGCCTCCGAAAACAGATCATCGAGGTTTGGGGCGTCCTCCTCTTCATATAGAGGGCATTCTCGCAGTTCATCATTCTCGATCGGAAGATACTTTCGTGCAAGATCTAGGAGAAGAGACTTCTCGGATCGCCCCTCCTCTTTTTGCTATGCACTAGTCTATCTATGGCTAGCCTCTGATTACCCTTGGTTTGTTTATCACCGAGCAGATGTTTTCAGAAGGTTCCATTTCCCCCCCCTTGCGCATTCGACCGTCTGCTGCCGAGCAGGCTTCGTTCCACTGTTGTCTGTTGAGATCCGTACAGTGATCTTCTATGCTGCGACGAAGCTCCGCAATCTTCTTTCTAAGCCTGCGGTTTAGCCTTTGCGTTCTCCACCTCTCCAGCACAGATCTCTTGGCCTCCAGGAGATGCGCCAGGCGCGCGTCCATCCTGGGAGTCTCAAGATCGGTGGATATTTCCGTAGTTGCCCTTTCAACATCCCTCTTGACCTGCGCAAGTAGATCCTCCAGTGCACTGTATTCTGACTCATCCTCGTTCCGTATCTTTCGGAAGAGATCCCACTCAACGTACTTGTATATTCTAAGCGGGGCCGCCCTGATCCTGATCGATAACGCTACGATGTGATGGTCACTCCCCCAAATTTTCCTGCATGTTAGTCCAAGCTGCTTCGGTGTTTCTAACAAATGCCAAATCTGGCATCGTGTCCCTCGAGACCGAATTGCCTATCCTCGTCGGAAAGCGCGGGTCTGCCACTAGAGTCAACGCACAGTCTTCTGCCGTCCTGACCAAGTTAGCTCCCTTCGCCGTTTGTCTGTCATACCCCCAGGCCATGTGCGGGGCATTGAAGTCCCCCGCCACTATTAGAGGACTGTCACTGGCTATGGCAACTGCCCGGCTTAAGAGTTCATGAAAACGCTGCTTCTGATCCGTCGGAGGGCTGTACACATTGAGCACGAATACGCTCTGTTTGAATCTATCACTAGGAATTATTTCAAGCACCTGCGCCTCCAATCGATTGCTGGCATCAGCTCTGCCTGTTCTTATTTCGTGCTCCTGGAAGGCAATTCCCTTTTTAACCAGAGTGATTACCCCTCTCCTACGCTCTCCTCTCTTCGAGGCGACGTGGTATCCCGGAAAGGATGCCTCCTCGCAAAGGGTCTCCTGTAGGAGCAGGACGTGCGGCTTGTCTGCTTGTGCTTTAATAAACTGCTGTAGCGCAGCCTTGCGACGCTGGAAGCTAGCGCAGTTCCATTGCCATACAAATAGTCTGTCCGTGTTACCCGCCATCTTGTCTTTAATTAGCTAGCATCTCCTTGAGCACGGCGCATTTGCCAGACGCTTCGGAATCCTGCTGTGCTTTCTTAACCTTGCCGACCACCTTCGGTCTGCTTACATCTACTACTTTAGCCTCCACTACCCCCCATCCTGCGGTTGAGGGCGGCAATTGCCTCAGACTGTTTCTTGATGATCTCGGATTGCTGCTCGATAGCTCCGGACTGCTTCCTAATCGCCTCCTCTAATCGATCGAGGATTTCTGCAATTGATCCTTTCGCGACCGTCACGGCGGGCGTGGACGCGGACGCCTCCTCCATCGGCTCCACCGCGACCTCGGTCGACTCGGGGAGGCGCCTTGCGCTTTGCTTGCCCCAACACCGGCTTTAGTGTAGGCGCGGGAGACGTGCTGCCCTGACCGTTCTGTACTTTCCGAATCAATTCGAGGTCTGCCCTCAACTTACGCATTTCCTCCTTGAGCTGCGCGTTCTCCTGCTTTAAAGCCGCAATACGCGGATCCTCTTTCTGCTCTGACAATGTAGCCTCCGTTACCTTTTGTCCATTCGTCTTCCCCCGTGACCTTGTCTGCCCAGGTAGGCCCCTTCTGGATGCGAACGCTGGAGTGTGAGCGCTCCCTGGAACGGGAGTGCGAGTGATCCCTGGAACGGGAGCGCGTTCTGCTTCTGGACAGCCGGCGTCGTCGCCTCTGACGCACGATGTATGGCACCTGGAAGCGCCTGCTGCACCTGCGGTCCGCTGTCGGGTGCGCGCCTCCACAAATGGCACACTTTGGGTCGCACTGATGATCTTCCGGTGGGGAAACCATGCCGCAACCACGGCATTTCCTTTTTCTTCGCCGTTAGGGCAAACGTCTGCTCTATGGCCGAGCTCTCCACACGTGTAGCAAACGTCTACTTGCCTGCGATACAAGGCGCAAGGCAACATGACCGTCCCGCAGACTACGTGGTTCGGCACCTTGTGTCCTTCAAAGAGCACCACGATCGTGGGGGTCTTCTTGATTCGTCTAACTTCCAATGCCTGTGGGTTTCAGGGATTTATGATCATCGCCTTTAGATCGGCGTCGCTGATTTCAGGGTTCACTCCCCGCACCACCCCTTTGCAGGTGTCATCCGATGCCGCCACGTATGCTGCTACATCGAAGGGGCCCTTTGTCGTGTGGATCCTCTGGATCCTGGCGTAGGCACGGGCGTTGGCCTCATGTGGTGTGGAAATTACTATAATGATCTGGATGCCATTGGGGCACACCGTGTCGTCCCGCACTTGCTCCGGCGCCAGGGCTGCAGCAATGGCTAGCGCCCGTGCAAGTTGTATCAAATCCGACGTTTTCACGTCCAGCCCCCCGCGAGGTCGGACGATGATCCTCAATTGCTCCCTCGGCAGTCTAGGGAGCCTCGAGGCGTTCACGATACGCTTCAACGTGCTACGCGGGGCTGCCGCGGGGCGGCTGCTTTTCCCGCCTTTTTGCTTCACTTCGGGCCCCGGCATCCTCGGCACGCCAAGCCCGCTCTTCTTCTTCTTTTTGCCTAGCGCTGTGACCCAGCCTGAGCACTCCGCTTCCTCCTGGTTAATATCCATGCCTTCAATCCTCACCACACCAGGATTGGAGGCCATAGCACCGCACTAGGCCTACGCCTACCGCGGCCCCCGCTCCGCCGTTAGGCTCGGCGCGTTAGGCTTAGCGGTGCGTCAACGTAGTCCACCACAGAACAGTCCGGAGCAAAGTCACAAAAGCACCCACCGGTGAAAGTGCGGTGTCCTCCGGTTCCTTGCGACGAACCGCGTCGAATGATGTGAACTTTTAACGTTGCAGCCGAAAGAACTGGCCAAAAACATTTAACAAAGTAGGAGCGTTCTCTTCGTTCCTCGAACGGCGCGTCACTTCTTCTTCTTCCCCTCCTTTATGAGATATTAACTTTTTACGCAGGACCTTTCAACACCACATATCCCAAAACATTACGCTACTGAGTCACGAGACAACGTAGCTCATATAGACGTGGTTCTGTGGAATACACATTAAATTTAGATTTTTGGTGACCTTCTGATACTCGCATTTATAAAAGACAAAACCTACAAAGCAAACAAAAATTTTCAAAGCGCTAGCCACCACGGTGGAACAGTAGTTACGGTGATCGACTGCTGACGCGAATGATGTGGGTTCCATGCCGGCCGCGGAGGTGGCATTTTTATGGAGACGAAATGCTTGAGGCCACTTTAAGTGCGCGAGCCTCCTTGAACTCAAGCGGTAGAAATTTTCGTAGTCCTCCACTACGAAGTGTCCGATAAGCATACCGTGGTTCTGGGCGCGTCAAATTCGACAAATTATTATTAGTAGTATTATTGCAAAACGCCGGGCTAACTGAGCTCGAAATAACAGCGCGGTAGAAATGAAACTATTCTAGCCAGATCATACTTATGTGGCGCTTTTCTTCTAAAAAAAGCCAAGTCCGCTTTAACTGAAACTGAAAAAAAAAACGCAGTTTTTTTCTACGGACAATATGGTCGGGCCAGCTCCAACATTTTTTTCGCCAGAGCGCTCATGTCACCAAAATACCTCAAATCTATATTGCGCCTAAAATCTAGGTAGCCTACTATCGTCAGTATTCCAGAGTAAAATTTGTATTTGGCTTTTAGAGATTGTAACATTTCATTTGTGCTTGACTTATCTCGTAAAAGAAGTCTAAATCGCAGCAAATGAACGATACAGCAATATTTTGCTACAACATTAACACCATGCTTGTGCTTCCGACGGTGCCGCCTTTTGTTGCATTGGCGTAACGACGATAACTAGACTTGTATAGCGAGTGGTTCTATCAGGGAAAATGCGTACCATTATGGACTGCCGGCAGCGTTCTTGGCATCTTGAGGGCCTTCAGAAAAATGCTTGGTTGTTTGTTTCTTTGTTCGTTTATTTATTTGTTTGTTTGTAGCCTAAAAATTGTTTCGGCTCTTCTTCACCTTCTTCTTAGCTCATCTGATTTCACGCCGTTTCAGATCGCTTCTTCTTCGTGGAATAATGCGGTGGCCAATATGTTCATTTCAGTTGTCTTCTATTTCAAATATACCGTCTCGGAGTGAAAGAAGGCCATGATATGCAGCGCAAAGGTTGTCGAATGAAAGCAATAGAGGAAAGCTACTAGGTCCCAAATGAAACAGATTGGACCCGGTCACATTGGTTGTTTTGGTCGTGTTTATTGAAGCAGCACTGATTTAATGAATCTGACTCAGTTTGATCCAGGCAGATAAAGGATTTCGCTGATTTTTTTAAATTCAAAACTGCTTTTTTTGAGTTCACGTTACGATGAGGAATTGTCCCATTTTGATTACAATTCGTTTAAAAGAGAAATATACATTGGCATGTTTTACGCTCCCGTGAAATTTGGCCCTTTTCTGATTTGGTTATTTTAGAAAAAAAAAACGCCACATATATAGCACCAGACAGTCATCATGCTTTCGCCGAAAGAGGGCTGTTCGAAGCACCATCACCGTTAGAAGGAAGTAATTTTGGCAAAGCAGGATTGCTAGTACTTTACGGTCTCCTTAGCAGCGTCGTCGATGTGGATTCGCTTCTTCGACAGGGAAAAAAAATATGGGTGTGTTCCAAAGATTGACCGCAAAAGTGCCAGCTCACTGGCAACACTGAATACATCACAGCAACTTTGAGGTCAGAGTGGTCAGTTAAGGAGTGAATCAAGGGTGATTTCCCCCCCGCCCTCACGTATCCACTGGGGGGATGCAACCCCCGCTGATCAGTGTACCCTAGCAGCCCAATTTAGTAGATACCGTATGTTCTAAGAATATACTGCATTGCCGGGACGAAACACGCGGCCCGCGGACTCCTTGCTAGCGGCTGACCTTCAGACAGAATTGCCTTGCGAGTTTGCTAAATTGTATTCGCATTATTTTCTCGCCTACTGCGTATAATAGCTCTTTGTTCAGGCAAGCTACAGAGACGAGACTGGTCTCAAGTGTTTCGTGCGTGTGCGCGAAGCACCCCATGCGCTCATGATAAGTTGCAACATCACCGTGAAACGAAAACTCCATATTTCACAATCGGCGTCCAGATTTTAGTCATTCTGAAAAATCAGTATCCATGTTTTCCAATACCTAACGACAAATACTCTTCTGAAATTACCCACGCAGGAAAGGATTTCTCTATTCTTTCAAGAGGCAACGATTGGTGACATTTTGATTCAAAGTCTCTGCCCCCCCCCCCCCCCCCGGAATCCACCATTTTCATTGCACTCCCAGCGGTTGTGGGACTAAATTTCGTTACTGCGGCCCGCTAGTTGAGGTTTGTTGGAGGCCCCTTCTATGTATTTTGATCCAGAGCGTCCTGCGTGTCAATAGTAACTCCTTCGCGCTGACATGGCTAAAATGGCAATACAAAGCCCTACACCTTCTTTCCCAGAATATTTCTTAAGGTATCATGCGCTGCACAGCCAGATATAGGACCGCCAGGGGTCCGCAATGTTCACACCGAAGTGTCTTCGACTGCGAAAAGCAATTTCAGAAAAAATCCAGAATGATTTCCGGCACAGCTAGCTCTTTTGGTCGACGATACATCACAATACGAAAAAATTGCGGGGGGGGGGGGGGGGGGGGCTGAAGCCCCATAAGCCCCCCCCCCCCCCCCCCCCTTGGCTACGCCCCTGGACCAGTGGTAATATGGAAATCATGACTTGTCATGTGCGACATGACTTGCATGCCACGCTTATGGCGCGCTCACGGCCGTTTCGTTAGCTTGACATACACCAAATTTGGTATTGAGTGACGTGACTGTATGACGAACAAAAATGACCAGTGGTAATATGAAAATCATGACTTGTCATGTGCGACATGACTTGCATGCCACGCTCATGGCGCGCTCGCGGCCGTTTCGTTAGCTTGATATACACCAAAGTTGGTATTGCGCGACGTGACTGTATGACGAACGAAAATGAGCAGCGGTAATATGAAAATCAGGACTTGTCATGTGCGACATGACTTGCATGCCACGCTCATGGCGCGCTCGCGGCCGTTTCGTTAGCTTGATATACACCAAATTTGGTATTGCGCGACGTGACAGTATGACGAACATAAATGACAGGTCCTAACATGTAAAACATGACATGCAAATTTTGTAAAGCCTGATTTGCCTGTTTCGCATTACATCGATTCCCACAGTGCGTGGGATCTGCCGGATTTTTTCATGCTTCCGCCGTGTTGCTACTTCACGCTGCGGAAATGACTGAACGCGATAAAGCGTTGCAAAACACTCTGAGCTGCTGCCGCTTCGGTGCACGTCAAACGCCGCACAATCACAAACTTCAACTGCATCAAATGACGACCGGCGAGGATGATGCTGTGTACGTGTGGATAAAAGTTGAATTTTTTTATTGGTTTGTCCTAACCATTACGTCATAGCAAAGGCCAGCTCTAGTTGGACGAGCATAACATAAATGGACAGTGGTACACTTTACTTTTTATTTTTAGCTTGTCACCGACTATAGTGCTGTACCACGTTGTAAGAAAAATAATTGTGCTGTACATATTAGTCCCATCCTGCGAGGATCAGCGTGGCACGCTTGCGTCAGGGCGTGGCGGCTGGGGTCCGATTCTAAATGAGCCCCTCAAATGTGTTTCCACAGAATATCCCTTGATGGTCATCATCATTCTATTGTTTTAATATTGTTTTCAGGGCCCTACAAAGTTTTCCGAAAGGTTAACGACGTTGACTATCTCATCAATCCAGTGTATCCGCATCCGTCTTTTCCGGCTACATCAGCTACTGATCTCGTCCACGCGTTGCGGCTTAGACCCCGCTACATTGCCAGTGCTGAATGACTTTAGGAGACGCCACGACGGCTCTCCATCCACCAGGGGGGATGTTACGAGGGAATGTGCGCGAGCACGCCGCTGAAGACGACCCAGAAATGAAAAGGGAAAGATTAAGGTGGTATGCCGCGTGAGGCGCTGCCAGCCCTGTGGCCCAAGCTTCTTGTAAATATTGCAATATACTCGCTTCTTTCTCTCCCATCTGCCCGTGATTCCAGTGTCAAAACTGTTTTCTCTCCGCTTAGCAGGGCCGAAGTTTTATAAAAATTCCTTCGACTTTATTCTTTGCCAACTTTGTTGTCCTTTGTTGTAGGCTGGCTGATTCTAATTGAACCCTCAGAGAGCCGATCATCCGTGCTTTCTCAAACAGGCACGTTCCGGTCAAACCGTGACATTTTTGTGAGCGACGCCTCTGACACATTTACTCTCTTTGTCGATGGCAATTAGAAAATGATGACATCTAGAAGCTGAATAAGCGCAGCTGTGGCTTTTCCCGCAGCCATTACACGGACAGAATGCAATATCGTATTGGTGGCTTGAGCAACGAGTGACACTTTTGTTTTTTAGGAGCGAAGCTCCTTAGGCTGGCACCCCGCCGTCGCCGTCACCGTTGAAGCTCCCTGGCACGGTGCCAGCTTTGGCGTCTCCGCAACGTTGCTTGTTGGGCGAGTTGCAATAGGTCAATCATAATGCAGGGCAGCGCAAAAAGCAGACAACAGACGAGCGAGGGGACAAGGACACAGCGCATTCTTCCAACTAAAGTTTATCCTCCCCCCTCACGCGGGAGGATAAATGAGCTTTATGAGCGCTGGAACACGGATGGCGTCTGCACGATGCGCAAAGCGCGAGAATACGAACGCATGGGAAACGGAGGCATATTAGTCTCCCTCTCCCTCTTTCTTAGTCTCTGCCCTCTCCCCTCAAACCGGCGAAAGCGCGAAATCATCGCTTCACCCTGTCGTCCGCCCAGTGGTTGGTCCGTTGCCTGGACAATGAAACGCCGCGCGCGCCGAACGCCGCGTGCGTCCCATTTCTGAGGAGCTTCGCTCATCGGTTGTATTCGTACACGGAACAACTGCGAGTTTTTCTTCGAGCACTTTCGGTCGGGCTCTTGCGTTCCGGCTTTCCAAATGTTCATAAAAATTTTGTAAAAGTAAAACTGGAACGAAATTGGTGATTGTGGTTCAAGCAAATAATTGTATCTAATACACATTGTTATATCAGCAACATATTGAGTATCAAATACCGAGTCTCCTCAACGAACTGGATTATGTTGTTGACCTAAATAGGAAAACTTCCAAAAATAAGTTAAATGAAATTCTTCTTTATAATTGCATTGAATACGCTTAATACAGGTGTCTGGGTTATTTATTACTTTATGTATTTCCGTATAATATTGACAGCGTGTCCCAATCGTTTAGAGTACAATTTTCCTCTTTGTCTTTTTTATTTGTTTTGTTTATTGTTTGTTCGAGTTGCTTACGAATCTGTATGTCTGCAGTTGCGTTCTTTACCTCACCCATTGCATATATTGGGATAATGATATTTTTTAGGTATTTTACTGCTATGTACTGTCTTGTTCCTTTTTATATTTGCGATGATTATATGTCCAATTAAAATTTGCTGATCGTGAGTCTGCATCAAACGCTGTTCTCCAATTGCGTCTAAGTTGTGTACGACATGTTTTTGTGCCAGACTGCATTTCGGAGAAAAAGTCTCCGTCAGGCTTTTGCTTTTGCTTCGTTTTTTTTTCAGTTAAATGTACAGAAAATAAGAAGAACATAAAACATTTCTCAAAATCTCTCAAATCTCAAAATCTCATGTGAATCGGAGCCCGAGTCTGCATAAATTAAGGGCCGAGTGGCCCTCAGGCCCTCAGAATTGTTATTGAAAGTTCGTTAATTGCAAGAGCAGACGGTTTTCTCGTGGGCAGCTAGGATTGTTGCGCCACCTGTCGAAGCAGGTCTTAATCACGAGCTTCCTTTTTACCTGGCCTCCGAAATCCGCTTCTGCAGCGCTACGAGACACAACGTTAACCCAAGGAATAAAACAAAGCACACAAACATCGCGAGGCTTGTGCCACTACAAGACACAAGGGAAGTAGTGCCTCCGTCGCCTCCATTTTTTTAACACGAAACTGTTTGATGCCGAGGTCCACCACGGCTCCAATGACGTATTTCTGTCACGGATATGACCTTTCAAAATATACAGTAACGGATAGCAAAGAAAAAAAGTACATTAAGAAATTGCGCCACCGGGAGTCGAACATACGACCTGTTGCTCCGCACCGCGTGGCACGAATGACTCGGCCATTTATATACACCATTTACTGTTGGCAGTACTCAGAGATCGGCGACTTCGGCGTGTTTTCGTTATGACTAGCGATATTGCGGGACGGGCGCGAGGGTGCACTTTAAAGGCCGTAGCTCCGCGCGTTGCGATGCGCGCACGCTTATCTCGTGATCGGGGCCGTTTGTACGTATTTTGCTGGCGTTGTAGTTCCAGAGAGCACGAAGGCCACATCGCTCGCTTCAGCGGCCGCGTTTGAGAAAGAAGCGCTGCTCAGACACAAATAAGTATGTGTGGAGTTGTTAGTTCGCGCTCGCCCGTGTTCTTACATTTAGGTGCAGGATAAAGAACCCCAGGTGGTCAAAATTTCCAGAGCCCTCCACTACGCCACCTCTCATCATCATGTCGCGGTTTCGGGACGTTAAAGCCCAGATATTATTGTCAAATCGCTCGTCCTGTGTATACTTGTGCGCTGGTCCTTCTTTGTGTTTGAGCAGCACGCTTTAAGTGTCTAGCTGTGGCAGTTGTTCGCGCTCATCCTGTGTTTGTTCTTTTCGTGCGACATTTCTGCTTGAGGAGTGAGCGGCAAGTTTCGAGCTGCTTGCCGTTCTTCGCGTGACATTACAATTGCTTGCTATAGCATTCATTCCTTTGCCCTTGAGGCGAAACAATGCACAATAAACGCTCACCAACATCTGTGAAGACACGTTTCACTTTCCTGTTTTGCTGATTCCTATGACAGAGAGATCAGCCATGTTTCTTGTGATCTACTTACATATAAGCATTTTCAAGTTCACCTAAGCCAGCGTGTTCACAAACTTCTTTCTTCGAGGAATCAATTAGTGCCCTGGTCCGAGTTGTCGATTTATTTGCCTTCGCGCTGCCATTGCACTGGGAAGGTTTGGTTCCTGACTAGAATGCAGACCAAGAAAAATTCTTTGTCAAGTCAGAAGTTTCATTTCTGAAAGATCTGTATTGATGGCAATATTGGTTCATGCTGCGAACTGGTTAATTGAATATTTACACTTTCATGTGGCGAAGAGGCAAATGGGGAGAGCAGTCGTCAGCCGGAAGCCTGTCTCATTATAGCGAAACGTTAACGAGGCGATGAATGGTGATATATATATATATATATATATATATATATATATATATATATATATATATATATATATATATATATATATATATATATATATATATATATAATCGGAAGAACTATTTTTGCTGAACCCGATGCAATGTTTAAAAATAAACACACGTTCATTTAACGAACAAAAGCTACTGATAATTTATTAACTAACGTTGCGGCCAGTGCACCTGCCTTCATCACAGTGAATATTCTTACAGTGCGCCGTCGTTTCTGAGCCCTTTGTGGAAGAGCAACAATTGTATTTGGACACGTGTATCTAAAAAAAAAAAAAAACCAAAAAAACCAAAAAACCATAGTCCGCCGCCATTAGTTGTGGAATCACTCTGTAATATTTCACAGTGGCAGAAACAATGAACCACTCCCACCCCCGAGAGATTTTCATCTTATTGTGAAGCGCAATGATAAAGCCACTCTCAGTAAGGAAGAAATGAAACAACGTCTTGTTTGTTCAAAAAGAAAGGTTAAAGGGACACTAAAGGCTAATAACAATTTATGTCAGAGCGAAAGCTCAAAGTATGACAACGTCTAAAACGGCAATATTATCAACAGCAGTGCCCTACTTACCGAGAAATTAAGCTAAATGTATCACACGACGTGCGCCACGAGTGGCACATTTGCGAAACGATCCGTGATGACGTGAGAGCTTCTGGCTACAATAATCCGTAGTAATCACTACAGCTGCAATAAAAAAAGAAGCTTCCGTGCATTACAACACGTAATAAAATGCTCCTTGTCCGTTTCTGTTTGATTCATAGAAAAAGGAACCGCCTAGGAAAGGCGCGAGTGGTTCAAAAATTGAGTTTTCGCTTGGTTTGGCTGGATAGGTGGCGCCATCTAGCGGAGCCCAGTTGCACCAAGCAAGCAGAGTATTGTTCAATGGCGGTTGTTGTTGCTGTGGCTCCCGCTACTTTCGCCCTGCTGCTGCTAGTGTCGGCGGCCGCGCAGTAAAGGCGGGCAACGTTGGGCACGGAAACAGTGACATCAGAGATTCTGAATGCTTAGGCGGGTGATTTGAAGTGCGCTAACGCGATGCGGACCACTAAAACGTGATTTTATTTCAAAATAAGCATTTCCTTGGCACGAAAGTAGCACTACGAGGTTTCTGGACCGCTATTTGAGCAATCAACGTCGACTTAATATTTCACTTTAGTGTCCCTTTAAGTAGACGTCACCAAGTGGTTCTAAAAATGTTGGTACGCGACAGCATGCTGACAGCATGCTGTCGCGTGTAGTAACCTCTCACAAACAATGCGTTCTCTACCCTAGAAGAATGGGCATGTGATACCGGTGAACGACCTTAGTTTTTGGTATACATGTCATTGACTCAAGGTTGTCGCGTTGCCGAACGCACGGATTGACAACTACTTAAGAAATGTTTTCAAAGCTTTAGTTTCTACTCTCGAATGCAGGTAGCCTCCACGGACCTTCCTTCCGTGGTGGCGGCGCAAGGGCTCACCTGCTTCAGCCTTGGCGCGGCCGTACTACTGGCACGCCAGCAGGTTCGTCACAACAACTACCCGAGCGCACCTGGGGGACCACGCTTCACATTGCTTGATGTCGCGCAGACGGTGAGTGCGAGTGACCGGTTGTTGTAATTTGATGGCTGGCACTTCAGTGCCACGTCTCGTGTGTCGTTGTTTGTAGACGACATAGACCGTGCACTGAAGCTTATCGTGTTCAGCGTAGCGCGGGGAGCCCTTCGTACGTGAGGGAAATCGCAGCAGTGAATTTTCGCTAGCGCGCGCCTAGCCCTCGTAAAATACTGAGACGCGAATGTCAGACACGAAATGAGATGATAGTCATTATTTATTCTTTAAAAGTTGCACTGTCGGCAACATTACAATCACAGCTCGGTTACTAAAAGAAAAAGCACAGGTGAAAGCATTCATTTTCTTTTAAAGCGTCGCACTAAGCCCTTACGCCCAGAAGACAACTTGGCATTGCAGGTTTAAGCGAAATATTTTCTTATGACCACGCATACCCAATAGAGCCTCCAGAAATTTCCCATGTTAGTTTTTGGCTTCTTTAGGCCTTAAGAATAGAAACTTGAGCTAGTTGAGCCGCACTAGCCTCCTGTGCTGTGCGGGGCAGCAGCGCTGCTTGATGACACACGGACTTACAGCCTAGTGGAGCCCATTTTTATCGACCAACGCTAAAGCAGATCCAAGCAGAACTCTGTTGCGCGAATGTCAATGCAGCGTCGGCAGTCGGCACCTTTCTTCTTTGCGCCTTTTCTGGCTTACGATTAAAAGAAGAGTAAAGGAAGAGAAAAAAACAGGGGCACACACAAACACACACACACGCACAAACACACACACACACGCACAAACACACACACACACACACACACAAACACACACACACACGCACAAACACACACACACACACGCACAGACACACGGAGGCACGCACACACACACCGTCATAGAAGAGTAGTCTTGAGCGGTATACGGCATCATTATGAGTCTGCAGCATTCCCATGCGCCGGGGAGCATACCGGTTATTCCAAGCTGGTTAACATCCTTGCTTTTTTCTCTTCCTATTGTTGTCCTTCGCACGGTAAAGTTGGCGTGTTTGCTGTTATACACGGAGTTTTTATTGCGATAGCAGACATTCGCTGGGTTTTCGCCGTAGCCATTGCGTTCAGTTCGAACTAAAATCGATAAAATCGCCCCACGCGTCGTGCGATCTACATGCGAGTAAAAGCACGTGAGCGCTGCTGACGAACGCGCCTGAAGAGATGAAACAAGCCAGCCATCTCAGACGAGCGAAGGGCGATAACATCGCCCATGCGCGCGGAATGCCGTCGATGGCTCTTTTATCAAAGCGGGAACGCCCCGCCCTCCTTTCGCCAAGTGAAGGAGCACGAAAGGGTGCCGGCGGGCGAGCGGACTGCGTCGCTCGAGCAGCGACTATGAACTTGATCTAGAGGGCGTGGTCACGAGAGCTGGCGCGCGCGCTATCTCGTCTGACATCAGTACACGGCTCGTATAGACCTTTTCGAGGTTTCAAGCAGCAAGCGCTGCACCCCAAGATACTTCCACTCACTTCATTTATCATTCTCTAACACCGTAGCGTAAACCATGTTTTTAAGTTGTCCCAAAATAAGGAAAGCCTTTTTTTTACGTTTTCGGATTAAAGAAGGGCGCATGGAATTAAAAAAAAAACTCTCATAATCTTGCGTATGACTTGGAAAAATATTTATTTGACATATTTGGCCAAACACGCAGAGAAAACTGTCGAAAGTCTGCAGGCTTCTCGCCAAGGCTTTTCTTCCCTGCCAGGGTCGGGGTTTGTACAGAGTGAAAAGTTCTGTACTTCCTGTGATCTAGCTGCTTAGCAAGTCCTGTAGCTGCCGCATTCACTTAAATCGGTGTTAAACCAACGCGAGATCATATCCAAAAGTGTTTGTTGTTCATAGCCTTACCGCGCAGTTATTTATTAGATGTGAAGCATCTTATGGCGAAGCTTAATCCGGTGGTGGTGGTGGTGTGCCGCGTGCCCACCCCTTACTGCGCATGCGCAAACCCCTTAAAAAATAAAAATAAAAAAAACCTCCTCTCCCCCTCTCTCTCCTCTAGGCATCCCTCCCCGCGGCAATCACACCCTCACTGCGCATGCGCCTCCCTCCTCTCTCCCCTGCTACGCTCCCCCCTCTCTCCTCTAGGCATCCCTGCCCGCGGCGTCCACACTCCCCATTGCGCATGCGCGTCCCACCTCTCTCTCTCCTACGCTCCCCCTCTCTTCTCTAGGCATCTCTGCCCGCAGCGTCCACATTCCCACTGCGCATGCGCGCCCCCCCTCTCTCTCTCCTCTCCTACGCTCTCACCCCCCTCTCTCGCCCCGCGACGCCGACAAAGGCAGCGTCTGCTAGCGAGTTTCTTGGTTGAAAAAACCAACTGTTCGCGCTGCGCAACCGTTCACTGGCCACCCCGTATAATGGCAATGGATCTTGACCTCCAAGGTGGTGCCGGTGGGAGATTTCTCCTGTGCGTTGTTGAACAATAAAAATTCGCAGCGTGCGCGTTAACTAAAAGCGGAGTTCGGGTCTCTGTCCAGTCGGAGTCTTCTGTCTCTCATTGCCCGTTAGCAGCGATTGGCATGTTCCAGTAGGAAACACTGCTCCATCACTGCCTGCTTTGCGCCTCCCCAGTTTTCTCTCCTGCGCAACGCTGCGATGAGCGCCAGCGTCAACGCCGCCGCCAGTGTAAGCGTTAGCGCCCGCTGTTTCACATCTACACATGGTTCCCTTTAGCGGGAGATGGTGTAATTTTTTTATTTTGTAATGTAGTGTATGTTGATGTAATGCATTTTGTAAAGTATTTTTTTAATTGTAGGAGCTTAACGTATCAAAACCACGATATGGTTATGAAAGACGCCGTAGTGGAGGGCTCAGAACATTTCGACCACCTGGGGTTCTTTAACGTGTACGTAAATCTAAGTACATGGGCCTCAAGCATTCTCGCCCCCATCGAAAATGCGGCTGCCGTGGCCGGGATTGGTTCGCGAAAAATGTATTTTCTAAGAAATGTATCACATTCCAATTGATTGTCGCATTGTTTGCTTCCCACTTGCGGCGAAACTGTGATTTTTGTTTAGGCAATACAGATTTGTTTCTAAAGATCCTATAAAACTGAGCCTTCTGCGGCCTTCCTGAAGAAAGTCTCAGTTGAGATACAGATGACATGACACCTCTAAATATGATTCAAAGCCAGTGCCTACAAAACGCTGCTAATTGAATGTTATTGTCAGCTTGAGAGCAACTGTTTATATGGGATATTTGTAGGCCGTCAATATTCATTGAATAATCATATCTAAAAATGAATAAAAATGTAGCCAATTTGAGATACTCGATCCTGAATTGTAATGGCAATATGGAAACCGGGCGCGCAAAGAAGGTGGCCTCTCGGTTACTTGAGACCTGAACTTCCCATGACGAACAAGTGAAGAACTTCGAACGAAAGCGTGTCGCAGCAGCATTTTTCTCTTGTCTAGTACGTCACGAGCTGCACCGTGAACTGTAAATGTTGCTGCGGTTGATTTTCGTTACCGCCAGCACGTGCCTCGCTTTCTGTTTTCAGATTTTGGCGCTGTGTTCCGCGGCGCTGGCCTTCCTCAAGGGAATTTACGTTATGGAAGGCAAATGGTCACTTGAGTTTCTGAACACATCTACTCTGCGGTTGGCTACTTCGGCCTTCGCCATGGCGGCTACAGTTGTGAGTACCGCATCGTAGAAGTATGCGGGCGTTGTCATATTAACCATGTGGACCATGCAGTGTAAGTTTTTTTTATCAGTTGAACGACGTACGTAGGGCAACATGACTTGGCGAAGTGATATTAGGCCCGAAGGCAGCACACGAGTCTTGAAACATGACCAAAGGGAAGATAAAAGACAGGTACACTTGTGCGCATTCATATTTCCACATCTTCCGCTTAATCACGATTGCTACTGAAAGGCTTTTTTTTTTTTTGGGGGGGGGGGGGGGGTTCCGTCGTGTTGGGGAAAAGCACAGTGAAATTGGCATGAAAGAAATGCCTTGAGCGCCGAGATAAGGCAAGCGTGTAGCCACGTATGATGGACAGTTTATTATGTATAGCGCGTGACGTTCTTACTATAGTTCAAAGTATCGCGAGATTTGCCACTTACGAAGTTTTTTAACCAACTTTCCAGCGGACAGTTCGTGCAAAGCACATGCTAAATGTGCCTTTCGACACAACGAGCCGAGTGTCCAGCGCTCACTTTGCTCATAGTGGCGTTCAAAATAGTTACACGGTAGCGACTCCGCAAAGATAAACGAAAGCGGCAATGCACGCTTCATTATTGCCACGTGCGCTACTTTTTTATATTTTTGTGTAACCTGTCCGTTACACGTATAACCACCGCCTTATGCGAACCATGCACGAGTATCTAGGAGCCTTTCACATTACTTTTTAATCTTCCGATCAGACTGCGTGCCGCATGCGAACCATAGAGTTTATTCTGGAACAAACCCGGCCACCAATAATAATGGTGGAATCTTCGATACCACTGGTATAAAATGCCGATGCCCTTTACTGATGATCAGGTTATTCAACGGCCGACGCTGTTCACGCCGCTTCAGTGTACAGCTTGAATCGCTTCTACTTAACGTTTCATTTTCCGGGCACAAGTTCGCCAAAATAAAGAGTTCCGTATTTCCGAGTTCTGCTGGAGCCTTCTTCACCACGGTGGCCAATTGGCGATATAGTAGACGTTCGGTACCACTTTGTCGCCGTATAGTTGATAATAGCTCGTGGTATGTACACTCCGTTTCATACATCAGGTGCAACCATCTCCACTAGGAGGAGCTGGGTGGCGCATCGAGCTAGGGAGCCTAGATGACCGGCCGTTTTAGGGGTGGAGACATCTTAAAAAAGTGCCTTCAAGAAACTCAGCCAAAACCAGCGGGTAATGGGGCACGCTGTTGCCAGCTTCCACCAAATCTAGCATAGTTTTCTGTGCGCCGCCATTCTGGTCCCAACCGCCGCTCCCCTGAGCTCTTGCGACGTAACGCTTAGCGGCGCTGACGCGAGCTCACGCAAGGGAGGCAACAGCTCAGGACCAGCGAGCGCGTCCCCGTGTGGACGCGCGGACGCGGCCCGTATGTAGGCTGCCTACTCGCAATGCGTGAACGCAGCAACGACAACTTCGGTTATTTATGCATTCGCGAACACCGTGAAACACATATAACATGTCCTGCAGCAAAAAATAGTGAACGAAATGCGCAGTACTCACAGAGCAAATACGAGACGCACTGGTGGGCTCCCAGCCGTCTCGATTTATTTGAGCGAGCCGAGTAGCCGTCGGCCCAGGCTCGCTGGAAGCGGAACATTCGCAAACCCTTTCTGTTGTGGTTAGTGCACAGCGGTACGCAGCAATCAGGCATTCGCAGGCTTCACCGGCAGCGTTTAACACGCTATCGCTACGTTCGGCGCCGCATTGTCGATGATTAAACGGAACCGGGCGTAGACGCAGTGCAGGCACCAAGATGGCACGATAGCGCGGCGCCGCTGTCTGGCAACAATGTGTTTTGGCGGGCGGCGGTGCGTTGGCGGCATGTAGTGGGTCAAAGGCTGACATCACCCTAAAACGGCCGGTCATGTAGGCTCCCTACATCGAGCGCGCGTGGGTGAAGGCACTGGAAGCCGCCATTTTTGTCCCTGAAGCGAGCGCGCGACCACTCGTTTGCTGTTGGCGGGCCAGCGTTTCTTTTCTTTATTTTGATACAACGCCTACCTGTAGCGTTGCAAACTACTGATGCTTACTAGGAAGGCCTTCAAGGAAAACGTTGCACGAGAAAGTAGTCCGAAATTGTATCACGTTTTGCCTGTTTTACTAGGAAATAAGCAGTGAGGTGTGATCGGTCAGTAGTGGGAATCGCCTGCATTTTTGAGAGCGCCCCTTAAAAAAAATGCCCCCACCTTCCCGAAGGTAATCGTGAGGAAATGCGAATGCGCCGACACCGACTCCTGCCATCGCCTTGAAAGGCGCCCAGCCAGCGAACGGTCGAGAGTGAGGCGCGAGCGGACGGGAGAGTGGGGCGCAAGGAGGAGAGAGAGCGAACGGCGAGAGAAGGAGCGGCGAAGCACTGCACCTACCCTCTCCTACACTCTGTCGCACCACATGCTCCGGTTGCTAGGGGCGAGGATAAGCGCGCGCGCCCGCATCTGTTGCTAAGGGAGAGGGAGTGAGAGCGGAGAGATAACACCTGCCGGCGCGCGGACACCTCCTCAATCTATCCTCCTCCTCCGCGAACAGCGCCGGACAACGCCGCCTGACATAGCCCGACTAAGAAATGCATTCGCATTTAAAAATGAACTTGAACGGCGGGCTGAGCGTAATCCTTCGATGTGATATGACAGGCTTTCTGTGTCTGGTTCTGCGGTGGCGGATCCCCTGTGCGACGTGCCCCCTGGTGTAGAATGAACAGCATCGGCATCGCAAAACACGGCGGATACGTTCACATTTCCTCACGGGTGCAAGGCCAAGATGTAGGCCTATGCGCTCAGTGGCGCTGTCCCAGTGCCATACACAATTATTGAACGCGTTTGGCGCTGGGTGCTGGGACGTTGTCACACTGCACGACGCACTCTCGACGCTAGCGCGCTGCACTCAGACACCCGTTATGGCCGAAATCGAGCTTTTAAATTGATTTGAAAATTTTGGTAATGCCCAGAGCGTAAGTCTAAATGAAACACACGCACTGCGACAAAAAAAAAAAAAAGAAACCTTCAGTGAATTGGGCTCGAACCCACTTCCTTCGTCGCACATTTCGTTCTGAAGCTGACGCGCTACTGCTACGCCATTCTTCAAACCATGCCTAATTCCCGAGGCCTGTCTTTTAATCATCTTTAGAAATGTAGATTTCAGCCTCTGTGCTCGCGGCAACCAAACAGAAGAAAGTTAATTCAATTCTTATGTGTCGCCCAGGGTCAGAACGTCCATCTGGCACATTTTGCCGCAAAACATGTTAGACGTGTAACCGCAGATGTGAGTGTCATTCGCACTGATTCGCTACGCGGTTAGTCGTATCAGTGTCGAAAACATCGTACTACACTTTAGTTGGACCGTTGTAGAATAAACCTAGTTTTGACACACCGCTGCCGTGCCGGTCATGCTCTGTAGGGATGCCGAGACCTCACGGTCTTTCCGGTAACACGTCGTCACAACGCCGACCAGAAGTCCATCAGATTTCGTCAAGAGGTAAAACCATGGCGGTACACACGTCACCACTTTCCAGAAAAAGAGAAAGTAATGCTTCAGCAAGACAATCCCAGGGGCACCCAGGGGCCTGAGCTTCCATACAGGGAGAATGTCTCCGATTTCTTGACAGTGTCAGTTATGACCGAGCTTTCAGAAGACCTGGATAGCTAATACCAGAGGTGCATAAGGACATGCTTTAATCAGCTGCCGAGTCCAACCAGTTCATGCTTCGCGTGCAATGCATAATTCTATATCACATATGAAGATTAGGGTTCATCAGAATGCTGAGACATCGAGTAGCAAAATTAGAAAATATCTGGGCCAGACCTCCGCAAGCATTTCGCGAAACTGATCATTTCTAGTCGTCGGTAAAAAAATGCCTGGATATCGACGTCACGCTACCAAATAAACAAACGAACTCTTTTGTTGTGTAGCTATTCCTGTTTCTTGAGTACGTCTAGCATAATTGGGTGGTCTCACTTCTACGCACATCACGATCAGCAGCCACGAAACCACGACGTCAAGTGTAATGATAGAATGACGCACTTTGAGAAAGACATCAGACTTATGTGGACATATTATCATTTTAAAATGTTCATTTAGCCTAGATTCGTTTGTATAGATGGCTGCGTAATGCTTCCTTGTCTTGCTATAAACCGCAAAGAAAGTTATATAAAAAAAAAACGCCAAGGAATGCGATGACAAAAACAGCTCAGCGCACATAGAAAAGCGCGGCAGACCGCCGCTTCCGGGACAAACGGGGAAACTTCCGGTGACTTCATAAGCTCCCGCCTCGGGTATCGGTGACACCGTACAGCCTTTTTAATGGAGGTCAGTAAGCGCAACGCTGTAGAAGCGAAACTAGGGCCCGTATTCATGAATTAACTTTATCGTTATCTCGCGTTTTCCTTATCGGTTTTGTGCCTTGAGTGCATATGGTAAACGAAGCATGCCGGTATTTACACACCATTCTTGTAGTTATCTTTTACTCTGTTACTGTTGTTGTACTCTAGTAAGGCACGTAGAGTGTACAGAACCTAAGGAAAACATAAGGTGAAAATGAGGTTTCTTTGTGAATACGGGCCTAGAAGTACGGTCAGCAAAATATTCAAGTTCACGTGTCTAGCGCTTGGATCACGTGTGTAGCGCTGCCGAAACTAGCCAAGGGGGCCGCGCGCGATACGAAAAGAAAGACACGCTAAGTGATTCAGAACCTATTTACAATCCCCTTCTGTAACGCCTTTACTCGACCTGGGGGTAATGTAAAAAAAAAGAAAATGATAAATAACGGGTTTGTTTATTCCTAAAGCCTAAAGAATGTTCATTTATGGACCAGTCTATAAATGAAAAGAAGCAAGACATTAAATGTGGCAAAATCATTGAACTATTTGTTGGTGCCAAGGTATCTGCTGCAATAATTTTTGGTAGCCTCCATAGCTCGTGAAATATGAACCAGAGTATCATTTCGCTTATTCGTACGTTTTCCTGCAGTATCCCAAACTTCAGGGACAACAAAACAGATGAGAGCAGCGAAGTTGCATCTCACTTTAGTGAGAAACATAGCCAAAGCAATTTTCGTGTCTGGACAAGCATGTCATCGCTTTTATTTTTACAGTGGTGACATCTTAGCGTGCTATTATTCGTGAGATATTCCAGCGTTTTCGCCCCCTTAGCGTTATAAGTTGTAGGGGACTCGTGCTACAATCACGTGTTGGTCACCTGATATGGCGCACCTGCACATCGTGCTGCTTCCTTTTACTTCCTTGCTTGACAAGATGTTTCACAAAGCTTTCCATCTTACGGCTGTGTTGCGGAATGCAGGCAACGCAGTAAATGAATTAGGGGAAACGTTGGAACGCACAGTTGAGAACTCTAAAAGAAAATTGCCAACGCGTCTCCCTTACTGAAATTTGGGATAATTTGGCGGCAGGATGTTCTTGCGGGCCTGCTGGACTGCACTTTGAAGGAGGCTGAAACTTCGCGAGAAAACGAGTACAAGCGGAAGGAATGAACTGCATTCGTGATGGCTTGCTCATTCCTTCCAGCTGTCTTAATTTTTTTGCACAGTTTTGACCTAACTGAAAATAATTAGGCCGCGTTAAATAAAGAGTAAATTTTTTCGTTCGATAGCAGTCGACCCGCTCATTGATTCACTCCGCATCCAGATCACCTTGCTCCTGGTTTTCCTGGGAAGGCTTCGGCGCAGCCTTCCGCCGTCGGGCCTCTGCTGCGCACTGTACGGGGCACTGACCGTCGCCGCCGTGGTGGACATGGTTCGTTTTCTCGAGCGGATTCACAACGCAGAGGTAATGCGTTTGACTGCGCAATACACGCACTGATTCTGGTATTGCTAAGGCTGGTATAGCTGTTGATTCATTTTTTACTGGCACGAGGAACAAGTAATACTATAGTCTCTCCTCCAAGCAATTTCGGTTGGGCACAACTTCCAGTTTTCCGAATATTCATGAAGTCTTCTAAAAATACGCCTCGTACGAAATAGATGTTTCTGGCGCTAGTTAAGTGTCATTATTGTACACATATGATGTCGCAGCGCAACTTTACTTAAGATAAGGGACAATTAACTGTCAGGCGAATTAATCCAATTTAATTGAATAAGTTCGTTGAAAGAGCAGATGTTTTCTTGTAAGCAGGTGGAATCAATGCGGCACCTAGCAGAGCAGATCTTAAGCACACGCTTATTTGTACGTCGCCTCTGAGTTCCGATTTGGCAGTGCAGTGAAACACATGCTTGACGCAAGGAAGACGTCAGTGCACACGAAAGCCCACATGCGAGTGTCATTACCAGACGCCTACGCGAATGGTTAGGTTCGCCTCCAGATATTTATTGATTGATTCACGCCAAAACTAGCTTTATATGAGAGGTACTGTACATGGCTTCGGAATATTTTTTGGCAGCACAATCAATGTTGATGAAGCTGAACGTAATGCGAAAATTGAATCCACCGGTTTCGTAGCACGATTGGAAGTATGATGCTCGTATAAGGATTTCAGTCGAAGAAAAATTAGTTCTGACCTGAGATTCGAACAGCGGAGAGACGCCTTCCAGGTGCAGTCGCTCAACTATCAAGGCTCATCAGAAGTTTTGCCAATTGCAGCACGATAGCGATTTAATCAGTAGCTTAAAGCGCACGCAGACCGAAGATTTGCCGCAATCAGCGTGTCTGGCATTTAGGCGTTAATTCTTGGAATGCTATATGCTATTACTTTGTAACGGTGAGCTATGAAATAGGTGCATGAAAACTTTTCAGATTCTCGAACCTCTCCCCGCGCTTTGTCGGCTTTCGTAGAACTGCAAAAGGGTAGGAGTGACAACACGAGCGTCTGTATGTTGCTTTCGTGCAATAAAAAAAAACATTTTTAGTTCAGCGCTCGTGCTATCACTCTTGCTTTTTGCGCCCTTGTTTTTACGCGCTGTTGTTAACTTCAAAAAATTTCGTACAACTGATTTACAGTATTCAATGTGAGCACTAATATAGGTGCACGAGTGGGTTTTCACTTTTCCCTTGGACGTAAATTCGGCCTCTCAGGCCTGCAATCGAACCCGCGATCTCGTACTCGAACGGGAAACGTAATTTCCGACGCAGGATATCCACATTACTGATGTGGAGCTCCAGAGGCCAGTGATGGTGGTGAGTGTTTTGCTAACGTTTACCACCATCGGAAACTTCGTCATCGCCGGTCTTCAGGACACCGTGTTCGCCAAGTCCGCTGTGGTCAAGGTAAGATGCGTGAAAATACTTCAATCGATTGCAGTGAGCCAGTGCTTTTGGTGAAACATATTGCGGAATGCATGCTGCTTGAAGGACAACGCAATGGAGCGGACTGAGGAAGAGAGGACACAGCCGGTTCTGTATTCTATTCCTTTGTCTTGTCTATTGCGCTGTTGTTCAAGTACCACGCATTTTAGCCCGCTCACCGATTCTGCCATCATAGTGCGAAAGTCATTCTCGGAAATGATCGCACACTGCAAAAATTACTGTCGACACTGCCACTGCGCGCTGGTCGCGTCTTTCGGGACTCCTAATGAGCTTTGATCAACCGACTGGCACATTGGAGACGGCAAATTATGTTTGGCTTAGGGCCTCTCTTGGCCACGCCTCTACCTATTTTTGCGTGGTACACTTTACGGTATGTTCCGCAAGGGCCCAGCACTCTCCCTTTGTTTGGCGTATCTGCCTATTCATTATTTCGCCTTTATGGGGAATGATCCTTGTGTTTACCGTGACGTGTTGTCCAACGTACGAGATCATTTAGCGTGCGAATAAATTGTAACATCAGCGCACACAATACCTGGAAATAGAGATTTCTGAGTGGTAACACTTCCTCACGTATTTGAGGTGTAAAGGTGCTAGATGGCACGTGCCTTATTCGCGAATAGGGGGAGACGGAACAGTGCCTGTTTTCCTCGAATGTCACGGCCTGTTTGTAGCGTTGTTTGCATATTTGCGATCAATATCAAGGCGCTCTGTGCTGATGAATCACACAGGCGCCGGAAATCAGTCGCGTATTGGTATGTTCGTCCTGCTTTCTGTCCGCTTGCGTTGTTTCGCTTGTGGCCCGCCCGTGCTCACTACTATTTTTGAACAGCGGACTGGACTAGCGCGTATATTTGCAGAGTATCAATGCCTGGAAGCAACGACTAGCAATGGCAATGTGGGCTAGGGTTCACTCATGTTAGTTAAATGATGAACTGACGCCTAGTTTTTGGCAATGCTGCGCAATATTAGCCATATATCGTAAACGACTGCTTATTCTTACTGAGGTTGGCTTAGCATTGTCAAATATACGGCAATATCACACATACGCCCGTTAAATCCTTCCAATCTTCTCGCCTAAACCATCACATTGAGTATTAGGGAATTCCGCGCCCAGGCAGAAACCTTGGCCTTCAAGCGCTTTCCTTTGTCTTGCCGGAAAGCTAAGTAAATACATATTATACGATAAAAAAACATATGTTTTCTTTCAAAAACTCCTACACTAACTGTTATTGTGAATGTAAACGTGTCCTGAGAAATATTTTACCGGACATTCCAAAGTGCTAAATTCGCGTTTTGTTTTGCTTTATGCAATTCATTGTTTTCGGTGTTGCTAAAAGTGTATGAATGGGCCATTCGTGTTATGTTATTGCTTGTGCTTCACGGGGAGGTGGGACAACTCAAGGTGCTATTATGCAGCCTTTTACACTATCAGTCTTGTCTTTTTTTTTTGCATGCTGTGTACTGGTGGTAAAAGTCAGTCAGTCAGTCAAGAACTTTATTTAAAGGTCCTGAGGAGCTTAAGCTGCCGGGCGATCCATGAGGGACACCCTTGCAGCCGCTACCGTAGGCGACGCTCTAGTCGGGGGCGGGAACGTGGAGGCGTTCCGCCAAGAATAATTAAATTCAAATTCAAACTCAAATGGTGGCTTGCCGTAACGGCGAGATTGTAGTTCGTCGCTAATGTCGGCTGATGTACAATATCTGCTAATGTAACCGAAATATATATGTTAACCTCACAACAATGTTGCTAGTGCACATACACGTGTAGGCAGTCGCCTGTGTTGTACCTGTCTCAGTTACGATAGACAGAACATGAGCTTGGGTATTTTGGTACCCCATCTTAACACCTGTAGCGCACAGAAAGGACAAGAACACAGAGGTACGACGTGGACGCAGCGCTAACTTCCAACAAATGATTTATTTACGGAGCAGTACAAGTAAAAATATAGAAAACAGGACGCGATGCATGCAGGCGCATAAGTGCGAGACTAGACTATTAAAACATCTATGGTACATGCGAAAGATGTGCAGCCAAAGATAACATGAAAGTACAATACAGAAATATTTACAAGATTACCAGGACATGTTGAAGGAACCATCTCCTTCAAGGTACCCTTCCTAACGCATTAAAAAAAATTTATTCATTTCTTGTGAGCTCGATTGAAGGCACGATTACGCACGCGTCCTCCAAACGATTGATCTCGTTTACGATAGACAACCTTTGGCAACTGTTTTGCCGCAGCTAGCGCTACTTTAATAATTACCGCAGTTTACTTAAAATCTGGGCATTGGTTAGATACAAATCAAAAGAATAAAAACGCGAGTAATTAAGTTTGAAAAATCGAGCTTAGACTATTTGTTTGATGTGGTGCACTGGAAGTTAGATATTGTATCCAGAAAACTGTCAAGGAATATGCAGCCTGAATAAATGACAAAATCGACTGTAATTTTTTAGATAATGACTTCTGTAGTATGTACTGTTCCACTTGTGGAGGTATACCGAAATGCATTGTGCACTGAAGGCCGTCAATAAGTGAATCACCAATGTGTTTCGCGTTTCAGAAGTGCATCTGCGGATCTTGGTTTTCACTTCTGCATTTCTTCTTCCTGTATATGCCTTGCGGCTACAGTTTGTAGATGGCAGTGCTGTTGCAATAGGTACTTCAAATGTTTTCATTTATGATGTGGCGTTATATAGAGAAGATTGCACTTTGATTTTAATTTTTAACTAGTATTGGTATTATGGTCTCATCAACCAACGCTTTTGGAGGATTAGACATCCCTTTGGAAATATTTGCATGATTCATATAGGAACGCACGGTGTTATGAATGGTAGCTGCAGTATATGACATACTCGTTTGTAAGGTCCATCCCAGAGTGCACCTGCTGTTGAGTACAAGTAGGGAAGTACTTAAAGAAAATTAGAAATTTTAATTCGATCGTGAACTCCTTTCAGATACCCTCCGGTCCAAAGAACGAAGATGACATGTCACCATTTGGAAAGATATATGTCGCTGCGCTATTCCCGTAAGTAAGCGCTCACATTCGATAGCAACAAAATATTCGATTGATGAGAAGAGCTTGTGGGAATTGGGAATGCTACAGACCAGGGGTCTCAAACACGCGCCCCGCGGGCACATGCGGCCCCCCGTACCTCTCGCTCGCGGCCCGCGGCCCGCACATGACGGTCTTGTTTCCCCATTTTTTTTTGTTTTCTTTATTTTTTTACTTTTATTTATTACTAAAGTTATCGCGAGCTACACAGGCATCTGGTCCAAACCATTGTTTTCGTGAGGCACCCCATCTTGTCACCATGTGTTGAAACAGAACCATGAAACCAAAACTGTATTTCAGAATCGCCGTCCAGATTTTAGTCAATCTGGCGCTTCGTAATGGCATGAAATCCTTGCGCTAAATCTTGAGAAATGACCCGATTTTGAGATATGGGAAAAGTTTTCTTTCAGATGGTAACGTTTGCTGGCAATTTCTACAACCCCCCCCCCCCCCTTCCCTTTCTCGCTTTTACCTTCTGCTCTGTCCCGGCCTTTGCGGGATTAAATTGCGTCACTGCGACCCGCTGGCTGAGTTGAGCTTGAGACTCCTGCTATAGACATTTGTCTGGCAACGCCCCAGTAACCTCGACAGCCCTGCGGCAGTGCAGTAAATGGTAGGTCACCCAAAAGCTTAAGAGAATGGGCGACTCTGAGCCACTTTTGTTACAACAGTTGTACTTGGTTAGTCGCCCTGGTATGCGACTTCCGTAACGCCTAATAACCGATACAGCTTCACATAAAGATTATAGTACGCTTCTCTCGACAGCGTTTATATCTGTATTTTTCCTTTACTGCAGGAAACAAATAATCAAGTGAAAAAATATAGAGTGCGAAATGAAATAAAAACAATTCACCAACGATTACGAACTACATAATGCGAATTCTGAGCGCAGCTTCGTGTTTAGGAAAGCCAACTGCGTCTGAAGATTTGGCCTTTCCGCAAGGTATTGACTACGCCAACAATCAATTTTTGTGAAGCTGGACAACACTCACAGCGCTATTATTCGTGTTTTTGCGGATAAGCAAGGTACCCGCTACACATCTCTAAGGTATTATGTGCTCTTTGTTGATGATGCATGTCGCTGATGACGATGAAGAATTGTGGCTGAGTGCTTAGCACTTGGTGGGAAGCATTAAATAGCATATTTGTAGCGCAGTTTGCATTGGGTGATGACTGGTTATTATTTTATTCATCTGCCACGCTATATTACATAGGTTAACGCGAATCGTTGTCCGCCATTGGCCCGTACATGGTTTTTTGCAAGTGAGTTTCAAGCTAAATGAGTTTCCAAGCAAATGAGTTTTAAGGTGAAATACTCGACTACCAAGCAGAGGGCTCGCGTTTAGATCTCATTGGATCCTGGGAAGTTTTTTTCTCCTTTTATTTTTTTCCATGTTTATCGGTTACTTTTTCATGTCTATCGGTTACGCCACCAATGGAGGAAGCAACGGCGACGGCAGCGCGGCTCAACGCAGGAAAGGGCGCCTAACAGCTGCGCTTTAAAACATGGCTGATCCCTCAGTCACAGTAATCGGTATAACTCAAAAGTGAAGTGTGTTTTCACAAAAAGTATTTGATTTTGTATTGTGCAGTGATCTACGAGAGCTTGTACAATGCCTAATGGTGTTTGGCAGCTATCGCCTCCAGCTGTGTCAGCAAGGCAGCGCTCACGCCTACGCAGCCAGGCGGGGACGACAGCGTCCACGAGGTACTGGTGCCGGAGAGCAGAAGAATTTGTCAACTCAGTGAAAGTGCTAGTCACAAAGTCGTAATCAATTTAATTTACATTACGCCTCGAAGCGTTCCTTGCCGCGCCGTCAAAGAACATCGATGCCAAGTGAAGCGCCACCTGTCATCGTCATAATGAAACCGAAACTATTAAGACAACGACACAACAGAAAATAGCACCGTCTGACGTGAATGCACCCACGTTGACGCCTGGTGGCGCATCTACATCACGACAACTAACGCCCATGATCATGATTTACCCGTTGTGGTAGCTGAAGCTGTTAACATATACCTGGACTCAGCATTACGTGAGTCCTGCGCAAAGAGGTTACCAAAAAGCACATAATAAACACTGGTACTCAATATGCACTTCTTGAAAGCGTCGCTCATTGTCCGTAACCACTCTCGCCCAAAATAAAACGAAAATGAAGTGAGAAAATAACTTCTAGGAATGGACGGGATTTGATTCCGGCCTCTCTGCGTGGCAGTCGAGTATTCTACCACAGAGTCACGCTGGTGCTTGAAACTCCTTCGCAAAAACGCCCTCTACAAGTGTCATGTCGGGCAAAAGATCGTGTTAACCTATTTAATATTGCGTCGCAGTGAATTAAAATGACAACCAGGCGTCAAACAATGCGAATTGCGCAACGAGCAGGACGTTGGTTGCATACAACACATTACAAAAAGCTCAGCCATAATTCTTCATCGTCATCAGACACAGCACAAACAAAGTGCGCATAATGCCTTACAGATCTGTATCAGGTACCACACTTCTCCGCAGAATGACAGATAATGCCATAGTAGATGCTTTCCTACTTCATGAACGTTACGATGATTTATGGCGTGGTGGGTACCTTGCATGTGTACTTCTACTAGTTGCCCCAAGAGACTCTACAACGGGCTCTAAGGCCACTCTTCCAGTTTTCGCTGTGGCTATACTGCGAGTTCCGCGCAAGCCTGGCGATTTTTAGGAGTTAAGCTCCTTAGGGTCGCACCATGTCCGTTGTCGCCGTCGCCGTAGCTCCCCATTGGACCGAAACACAGGTGTTACATATAGCGTGCTTAGAGCATTCATAGCGCGCATATAGGTTTAAAATAGACCGTACTCTGTCCATGTATCTTTCTGTCCGTCCGTCCGTCCGTCCGTCCAGCTGGCCGTCCGACCATCTGTGCATCCACCCGTCCGCACGTGCATACATCCGTCCGTCCGTCCGTGCATACATCAGTCCGTCTGTCCGTGCACCCACCTCGTTAAGGTCCTTCCGTGCGTCCGTCCGTCCGTGCGTCAGTCCGTCCGTCCGTGCGTGCCTCCGTCCATCCATGGACGGACGGACGGACAGATGGATTTTATAAACATTCTTTAGATCGTTTAACATTTGGGCAATGGAGCTTCGCTGCATCATCAGCATTCACTTCGTGGATCGGCTGCCAATTTTTCATATACGCTGATCTGCCACAGCAGTACTTTGATTTTGCAATTTAAACGCCCAACGAGCGTTTCAATACACTAAGAGGCATCGCTTCGTGCTGGTTGTGGGCTCCACAAGCATTTGTGCTTAGCCTTACTACCGGTCTATGGGTCAGCGGCCATTTCGCAGTGCGAATGATATACTTTCTTTTTCGTTTCGCAAAACTAAATAAAACAGGCTTTCGCAGGTCTGGCACTTCGAATGTGCGCGAACTCATTGCTTACAATAATCGGCGTGCGCTTTACGGCTCGCGGAACAACGACGCGGCAAGTTTATGTATGTATGCTCGCGAGTTTCACGTCGACAGCGATGGTCTGCGATACTGAACATAACAGGCCAATGCGTCGGTGTTAATACTACGGCTGTCCATGTAGAGAAGCGTCATGTCACCGATTGTCTTCGGGCTAAAGAAAAACATGCTTGATCCCTCCGTCATAGGAATCGGTATAACACGAAAGTGAAACGTGTCCTTACAGAAGTAATTGAATGTTTACTCTACATTCATACAAGAAAGCTTGCGCAATGTCTATCGGTGTTTGAGAGTTTTAACCCCGTTTAATGTGGGTTCACCCACGTTGACGCTTGGTGGTACATCTGTATCCCGACGACTAACGTCCATGATCAATGATTAAACAAACCATTGCGGTCATAGATGCTTTTGGTAGCTGTACGGTGAGAGCGGAATCAGTGAAAGCGGTGTGACACCCAGAAGAGCGTCACTGATTGTACGCCGAACTTGGGCTAAGGTCGTCTACTCGCGGCATTTAGTTATTGAACAACGCTGCCCGACCAGAGGGAAACGCAACGCGCGTTGTGTCTTCCCCGTTGGCCGGCGTTGGCCGGCTGCGATTTTGCGCGAGGTGAGCTAGGAACGCCGACTCACTGCGACGCGGAGCGCTCGCACGTCGCAGAGATATTTTTGCTATGGAAGGATGCCATGAGCGAGGACGATGTTAGGGGTAAGGTCGCCACCTGGCAGTGTGTTAATGCGTCGACAAAATTGCCCTTTTCCTATTCGAAACGCGCCGAATGGGACGGACGCGTAGAAACAACGCTTTGAAGGAACTAATCGTGCATGTCACGGTCATAATGCATTACTTTACTTTAGCAAGAGCGCTGTGAGAGGACAGTGGTAGATATGAAATGCTTCTTTTTAAAGCCTACAGAGTATGTGACCGTGGCGCAGTGGTTAGCGTGCCCGACATCTCTTGTCGCGGACCTAGAGGTCGTAGGTTCGACTCCCGCTGACGGAACTTTTTTCTCTGTCTTCTGATCATCTGTATTTTTGCGACGTCATTTCCGTGACGGAAATACGTCACTCAAATCTTGGTGGACCCCGGCATAAAACACTTTCGTGTTAAAAGTTGGGGGGTTCCGCGGCACTCTGGAAAAGCCGTTGGGCTAGCCCAAAACCAGCCCAATTCAGAACTCATGATGTAGAAAAAGAAATACTATCGTGCTTGTCTTCTGGTATTTCCTGCTTTGTTGTCCTTGTCCTGGTCGCGCTGTATTATCCTCTGCACCAAATTACGTGTGCATCACTGCGGGGGGGGTGAAATGTGGCTTTTATGACAATATAGCGAATTATTAAACGGAGTCCTATTGACTTATGTAAAAAGAATTTTACGGCGGCTGCGTCAGTGATGTGCCATGTTCCAGTACAGCAGCAGTCTTTAGCTCAAGAAGCTACGCTTTTACAATCTAACTCCATGTTAGACTCACAATGGGCTATATGTTTCGCTACAGGGGCCACCATTACCTCAAAAAGCGCCTCTTCCTCAATGTAACGACAAATTAAACTAACAGAAAGCAAGAAACACTAAAGGCCACTAAAGTTTGTAAAAGTATTCCTTTCAGAAGACTCGTTAAGGTACGTACCGCTTTGACTACTTTTGTTCGTGCTATTTTAAATGCAGCCTTTTCCGAGAGCAGATCCGTGGTACCAAAGATATGGACTTGGCATTTCCAGAGCTGAGGCGTGGAATGAGGTGCAAGGATTTGGTGACGTACCTCAACACATGCATCACACGCGGGTAAGTTCTGTGGCTTTAGGAGCAGCCATAATTCATCATTTATTGCTTCTGCGATAAATTTAATCACTATGTCTTTACAGCGTGAGTATACATATAACTCAACAAGAAAACGGAGGGGACAATCTGTGTCCCTCCTGCCTTTAATCAGAGATGACAGTTTGGGCCCATGCCATTAGAAAAAAAAAAATGCCTCAGGCTAGATAAAACTTGAAACCCACAAGCGAAAACAGGAAACACTGATTAACATATTGGTGAAATACACCTGAAGTCTTATGACTTCTACGGAGAAAATTGTTTTACTCGGATATTCCCTCTTTTTAGACAGACTACTGGCGCCGCAGTGATTGGGTAAAACATCGCAGTCTGCTAGGCTCGCGACATACAGAAAACCGGCGAGATATGGTGCAGCAACAATGTATCTAAGAATTAAAATATTTTGCAACACATCTACTAGATTTCATTGACAAATAAAGCATAACAATGTGCCGCAGGCAAAAAGGAACTCCACAGCGAACAGCTGTCGACGGCTCTGGTTGCGTTTGATGGTCTTTGTTGTACGAATGGACACCATCTTCAAAGCAACAGCTTCCAGAAACGTACAAGCAGTCACCCGAGGCCAAACTTGAATAGGAACAGGATTCCATTTGAAAACGAATCTCAGCTCAGTTGACGAAATACCCAGCCATATTCACAATCACCGCGTGTACGTTTCTGTTTTACTAAAAATAGTAACGTCTAAGTGCTAAGAAAAATAAAAGAACCCTACTCATAAGGAAGTCTACTTATTAGAATGCGTTGTACGTGTCGCAGCCTGTCGGTATTGGGTGTCATCAGCTCAGGTATCCGCCACGACACGAATGGGCATTCCGCGAGCCGTGTTCAACGACCACGGTAGAGAAAGTTTCAGACTTGTACAACCTATTAAGTTTTCTCAATACGATTATTTCCGGTTCTAGTTGAATGCTCATTATCTTACAGCCACACTTCCTTAGACATTTATTAGTACATACACTCTGAGGCAAAAGGGTGTTAAAAGGTTGTGTTGTTCGTCTTTTTGGGGACTAATAGGGTTGCCACAACCATTAATCTCTTTAACGACTAACGGCACCGGGTCTGACACTTAATCCCCACAGATCAACTCAGGGGACCAACATTTAGTCCTCCCATTTACACCTTAGAGGGCAACCGTTAGTCTTCACAGTTTCACCTCACCGGAGGAACGGTTGGTCTACTCAAATACTCCACTGGGATGAACTTTTTATCCCCACTTCAAATGATACTTAATCCCCAGGGTGATTTTCTCAGTTACTCTCCGCAAGGCTCAATACCTTTTTTCGCGTGTTTTTATCCGCATTGAGCAGCAAATGGCGCGGAAAAGAACACGCGAAAATGTATTTTGTCATGCGTGTTTCACGGCTTTCGCAGTCAATGCAACAACGAAAGTCAAAAGTGAGAAAATGAAATGTTTTATTTTGCTGTATAAATATAAAGTTTCTGCACTCTTTCAGTGAATTCACTGCCCGATGTCAAATTCAGGTCAATCCTCGTCGTCCGGAGAAATACCGCAAGAGAAATACCGCGCGGCATCGCGGCGTGTCAATACCAGCTCCAAACTTCATGGGTGCAGCGAAACGTAAAAGCAGCACTGCACATTCATCCACGCATACGTGTATATCTAAGACACCGCGGCGTAGTTCCTAGATCGTCGAACTCTCCGAGCGCGACACAACCGCCAACACGCCAACACGAACACAAGTAGGAACACTGAGTTAAGGGGCCCTGCAACACTTTTCCAAGTAGCCATGGAGTTGATTCACTAAAGAAGCTTATTGCCTCACGAATTGACCGCCGCAAAAATTTTGAGAATCCGTCTAGTATGAACGGAGTTACAAACATTTGTCTCGTCCCGACGAAAGCGCTGGAAGCTAAGCAGGGAGAGATGGCACGGGGAAAAAGAAATACGTCACCCGCGCCTCGTGACCTTGAGTACTTTCTCTCTTTTTTTTTTTCTTCGAAAGCGTGGTTTTTCCGTTCGATCGCGCGCTCACGCGTGGACAAGTCGCGGCCTCCCGCGGCGGCTCCAGTAACGACCGAGTGCGCCATGCTCAAATCAGCCAATGGCTGATACAATGGCTGTGACGAGTGATTTTTGAGCTTGTAGTGTCATTTGTTGAGAGAAGAGAAAGCAATTTTTAGCTGATTTTGAGAATTGATTGTAAATTCCAGGCCGCGTGCAGCGCTATAATATTTGGCTCGCGTGTTCTCGGGATCCTCGACTACCGATTGGCAGTATTTTCTGACCATGCTCAAAAAGTGTTGTAGGGCCCCTTTAAGCGCGAGGAGGACGGTTAGTTCCCTTGACAACGGTTTGCACGCGTAACGTATCCCTGCACACGGCGTGCATCTCGCGCGCGGTTCATCCCTTTGGAGACTAATGGTATCTTCGACTGGTCGCCTCTCTCATCCGACTCAGAGGTGGACGGATCCGGCGTTGCTCGCACTCTGAGGGAGAGTGTAAACGCTCGAGCCAAACGTCAAACTCGCTGCCGGAGGAAAACCGGCACAGGAGGAACTATGTGCCTACAGCGAAAATCCGTTTTCTAGTAGAGGCCGAGTCGAAGCCTAGCTGAAGCTTCCCACGCTTCCAAACAAAATGGCCGACGCTCGGATGAAACAAGGCGTCAACAAGGGAACGCTCAGCTGGGCGGAATACTTGTCGCAGGCACGGCCTAGCTCGTCATCCGCATCGTAGCTTTCGCCGCGGATCAGTGGCGTAGCCAGGGGGTGGCACAGCGGGCACGTGCCCCCCCCCCCCCGAAATTTTTTTTTCGCCATGGCATACAAAGCGAGAAATGACCATTTCAGGGAGGTGCCCCTCCCGAAATCAAGGCGGTGCCCGCCCCCCCCCCCCCCCTCCCCCCGGAAAAAATTTCTGGCTACGCCCCTGCCGCGGGTCTCCGGGTAGGTTGGCAAAGGAGATGGCATCAGCTCAGCGCTTAAACAAGCTGTATTTGACATTTGACACGTTGACAAAATAGCGCTGGTAGCAGACGACGCGGTCATTTGATATGATGCTGCCGCGACAGAGAACATCGGCCGCGACCACCGCGCCAACCGCCCTGATTGTGATCACATGACCGGAAGCACTCGCACTGCTCCGTCGAAAGGGCTCGGAGCAGTTCAGAGGGCTCGACGAGAGAGGTGAGTGATCGAAAAGAACCAGCCGAACGCGAGGCGCACGCTCCCTTTCAACCAGCCGAACACGATGCCACTCCCAAGAGCGCTCTAGAGCGCTCCAAGACGACCAGCCGAAGATGCCATAACTGGTTTGCGCACGGCACCAATCCCTCTGTGGTTACTCCTTCAACGGTCTATCCGTTCATAGCACGCGCCTATTGGGCTCCCCTACTCATTTTTCGGGTAATTTTGCCATAGAGTGTACCGTTGGGAACCATTCCACACTGCAATGTAGTGTTCTGGCTTTACGCGCGTATCTTTTGTTAACTAAAACACAAAGTTCTAAACGTACCAGCAAAAAAGAAGTTTTCCACTATTAAGCAAACTACCATTAAAAAGAATGTGTCAGGCTTCTGTAAGGGGTTCTGCCATAGGGTGCGAAACATCAATCGGAGTAAGAGAGACGCTTATTCTTCTCCATGTATTGTTTTATTGCATAATTACAAGAGCATATAGGTAACGATACACAAGAGCGAACATTATGCCACTTCTTACATTATGCGAATGAATATGGTAGCCTTCACAAAGATGAAACATTTCTGAACACAACATTGGTGGTGTGCTTTAGATTTCGATCGTCTCTGTTATAGTTTTAAGTGATAGTTTGCGTGGCCTAATGTACGTAGTTAGGTATCTTTTCCCTAATTTTACCTAAGAAAATACTTGGCTTTCTCGAATGGTGATCCAAAAGATTCTTTTGAAACTTCACTTCAATTCCCATATAATACTCCTTACTAGCATGTTTATATATTCAGGGAACCTAACATTCGAGTGCATAAGCAGTGACCTCTGACTCACCCGAGTTCTCTTTACAATGAAATTGCAGCAAGAAGGACGTCATTCGGCGTCGTGTCTTCATAAAGTCCATGATCGGCGTCCTGTGGGTGGACGTGGTCCGAGTGACAGTCTGCACGTTGGCCTACTTCGGATGCCTGTTTGCCAGGGTGCCTGCCCTTGAGTGAGCCTTCGTTCTCTCTCATGCATTTCAGCCGACGTCTCGCATGTACTGAAGCAGGGTGTGGGTACGGGCTAGTTGGTATTCCATTTCGTAGATTAATTACAGCGCAACTGCAGACACGGGACAACGAGACTAACGAAGACGACGCTAGGTATGCATTGTGCACAACGTGGCTGTAGTCCGTTCTTCGAAAGGACGAGTGTACTTGCAAATCATCCAAACGATAACACTAGACTAATTATAGAAGCTGCAGCAATTGCTGAAAGTAGTTCTGTCAGTAAGCTTTCAATAGCTTTAACTCACAAGGAACTTTCATTCTTGCGCCCGCACATGCGCTCTTGTTCGTGAGCGGGCTGTTCGTTGGTTTAGAGTGCCAGCTCATGTTAGCCTCGTGTTTTTGGAGGAGGGCGTTTCTAATCACATGCTATGGGTTATCGCACACTGTCGTTTTCATAAATTGCTTGTTCGTCAAAATAAAGTTCAGTTGGAAGTCTGCGCTCGTCTTCGTTAGTCTCGTTGTCCCGTGTCTGCAGTTGCGCTGTAATTAATCTACGAAATCGCATGTACTGCTGACCTCGGTCGCATTGATGATGGTTCAGGGTGGATACTATAGCGCATGGTGGTTTGTGTTATCGAGGTTCTGGCCTCAAAAAATGAGAAAGACAACGATTAGTGGCTTGGGCATGCGCACGCACGGCGCTCGCGCTCATCTTTGTCGCGACAGCCAGGGTTACAGGCCCTGGTCATCAGCCTATAGATATTTTTTTTTAAAGTACGGAAGACTTTAGGGGGCCGGGCTGTCGTCTACTGTCGCCTTCGCTTGGCATAAGGCTCCATGTGTATCATATTGAGTGTGTGCTCGCGCCAACAAGAAATCTTCCTCCTCTTGTTCTTCGAGCGTCTTGATGCTGATAAATTAGCGCGCGCTAGCGCCAAGGAGAAGCCTTCTTCCTCTTGTTCTTCAAGTGCCTTGATAATTATCACTTATCATCATCGGCAAAAAACTACTAGTGCGCTTGACGTAACGCAGGCAAAACCACGTATAAAAATAGAAGAAAAAGAGGAAGCAATCGCGAAATAAAGAGAGAAAGGCAAAAATAGGAACAAAATAGAAAGAGCGAGAAAGAGAAACACATAGATAAAGAGACGGAAAGAAATTAATAGAAATAAAGAGAAAAAAAAACAGGAATAAACGAAAAAAGAGAAAAAGAAAGAGATGAGCAAAGAAAAAAGCCGGCAGATCCCACGCACTGTGGGAATCGATGTAATGCGAAGCAGCCAGGAAGGAGCAAATCCTGCTTTGCATAATTTGCATGTCATGTTTGACATGTTAGGACCTGTCATTTATGTTCGTCATACAGTCACGTCGCGCAATACCAATTTTGGTGTATATCAAGCTAGCGAACTGGACGCAAGCGCACCTAGAGCGTGGCACGTAAATGGGGTTGTAGATGGCACGCATGCCAAGATTTTCATGTTACCACCTGCCACTTATGTTCGTTATACAGTCATGTCACTCAATACCAAATTTGGTGTATATCAAGCTAACGAAACGGCTGCGAGCGCGCCACGAGCGTGGAATGCAAGTCATGTCGCTCATCACATGTCATGATTTCCATATTACCACTTGTCATTTATGTTCGTCACACAGTCACGTCACTCAATACCAAGTTTGGTGTATATCGAGCCAACGAAACGGGCGCGAGCGCGCCATGAGCGTGGCATGAAAGTCATGCCGCACATGACAAGTCATGATTTTCATATTACTACTCGTCATTTATGTTCGTCATACAGTCACGTCACTCAATCCCAAATTTGGTGTATATCAAGCTAACGAAACGGCCGCGAGCGCGCCATGAGCGTGGAATGCAAGTCATGTCGCTCATGACATGTCATGATTTCCATATTACCACTTGTCATTTATGTTCTCATACAGTCACGACACTCAATACCAAGTTTGGTGTATATCAAGCTAACGAAACGGCCGCGAGCGCGCCATGAGGCGTGACATGCAAGTCATGTCGCTCATGACATGTCATGATTTCCATATTAGAACTTGTCATTTATGTTCGTCATACAGTCATGTCACTCAATCCCAAATTTCGAGTATATCAAGCTAACGAAACGGCCGCGAGCGCGCCATGAGCGTGGCATGCAAGTCATGTCGCACATGACATGTCATGATTTTCATATTACCACTTGTCATTTATGTTCGTATTACAGTCACGTCACTCAATCCCAAATTTGGTGTATATCATGCTAACGAAACGGGCGCGAGCGCGCCATGAGCGTGGCATGCAAGTCTTGTCGCACATGACAAGTCATGATTTTCATATTACCACTTGTCATTCATGTTCGTCATACAGTCACGTCACTGAATCCCAAATTTGGTGTATATCAAGCTAACGAAACGGCCTCGAGCGCGCCATGAGCGTGGAATGCAAGTCATGTCGGTCATGACACATGATTTGCATATTACCACTTGCCATTTGTGTTCGTCATACAGTCATGTCACTCAATACCAAATTTGGTGTATCTCAAGCTAACGAAACGGCCGCGAGCACGCCATGAGCGTGGCATGCAAGTCATGTCGCACATGACAAGTCATTATTTGCATATTGCCAACTGTCATTTATGTTCGTCATACAGTCATGTCACTCAATACCAAATTTGGTGTATCTCAAGCTAACGAAACGGCCGCGAGCGCAGCATGAGCGTGGCATGTAAATCATACTTTTCATGACAAGTCACTCATGACTTTCATGATATGACCAGCCGTTTACGTTCGTCATAGAGTCATGTTATGCCGTACCAAATTTGGTATAAATCCCATTAACGATACGGCCGTGAGAGCAAAAGTCGTAGGCGGCTAGATAGATAGTGCCACGCGCGTTTCTTTTACTGTATTCGGTTTCCGCCCACAAAGACTATCAGCAGTACTCGGCGCAGACCGCGCCTTATTGTTCCAGAAGCTTCTCGGTTGTAGTAGATAGTTTTGTTAAGATTGCACGCAAGACGGTAACACTCAAGATTATTCCAGAGCTTGCGCGACGACTAGTGATAAGGCTAGAATCTTCGACGCGTGATTTATAAAAGCCGGCGCGTTCCAACGAAGTTCGGTTGATCGACGGCCGACGCTCCGTTCGCCGCTATCAGTGCCAGTGCTTATTGCTGTAATCTGACTTTCCGTTTACCGGCCACAAGTTCGGCCTAATAAACAGTTTCATCTTGAACATACCGACTGCTGCTTGGGTCAACGTCACGACCACGTGACATCTGGTGGAGGTGCGGGGTAAGTCCGGTTATTGATGGTGACTCTTGCGGTGCAAACACCGGCCGGCGTTATTAGATGACCCCCAGCGGTCCTGATTTCAGGGCCTTGGCAAGCAGTCTTTACTTTCTTCAACTTCGTCGCGAAAGGCCCACTGACGACGGAATAGTCGGCTCCAGTGTCGACGAGAGCGGTGACGTTGTGGCCGTCGAATATTATGTCGAGGTCGCTGGTTCGTCGTTGTGCGTTGCGGTTGGGTCGCGGCGTCGGATCACGGCTGCGTCGAAATATTGTGGTGGTTCCATGCTGCGTCGTCAGGTTTTCTTCGGTCCGCGAGGTTTCGTCGGCAGGGCTTCGTCTGCTTCGCGTCGTGTTGCGCAGGCCTCGTCGCGTTGTCGTCGTCGGCGGCCGCGGAGGATCTTCGGCATTTCGTGGAACAGCAACCGCATCTCCATCGGTTGCTGCCCTTAGTTTCCCGGGTACGGGCTAGGTGAGCGGCCCCGGTTTGGGCCAGTGTACTGCCGGCGGTGCGGTGACATGTAGCGGCCGGGCGACGGTGAGCGGGAAGGTCGTCGGGGCGTCCACTGAGCTCCTGCGAGGTAGTCGGCGATGTCTTGCGGTCGTTCACCCCGCTGTGGACGAGGTGCGCTGACGGCGAAACCGCGTAGGCCCATCTGTCGGTACTGGCAACGGTGGTAGGTGTGGCCGGCCTCGCCGCAGTGGTAGCAGAGGGGACGGGGGGCGCGCCAAACATCAGTCTTCCTCGGAGCGTTGCGCTGGCCGGCAGGAGGGCGGTATAGCGTCGGTGTTCGGTATGGCATCGGTGGCTGTGGCGGCGATGTCTGGTGACGGTACTGCGGCGATGCGGTCTCTTGGCGGGGACGTGGAGGAGGAGCGTGATAGCGGGCTGCAGCAGCATAGCTCATGGCTTGCAGCTACGGCTCTGGTGGCTGCGGAACGCCCCGTGATTGCTGGATATCTTGGCGTACGACGTCAGCGATGGAATCCACTTGAGGCTGTGCTGCAGGTAGAATTTTTCGCAGCTCCTCTTGCACGATCGCTCGGATCGTCTCACGCAGGTCGACGGTTCCTAGTGCTTGGACGTCGGCGTAGTTTGAAACCGGAAAGCTGCGGTTGTATTGCCGTGTGCGCATGTCGAGCGTCTTCTCGATTGTCGAGGCTTCGGACGCGAATTCTGCGACCGTGTTCGGCGGGTTCCTGATCAATCCGGCACAGAGTTTTTGCTTGACACCCCCTCATAAGGAAGCTCACTTTCTTCTCTTCGGTCATGTTGGGGTCGGCGTGGCGAAACAAGCGGGTCATCTCCTCCGTATAGATCGCAATGTTTTCATTGGGGAGCTGCGCACGGGTTTCCAGGATAGTTGCGGCACGTTCCTTGCGGACGACGTTCGTGAAGGTACTTAGGAACGTCGTCCGAAAGAGATCCCAGGTTTGTAGCGTGGTTTCGCGGTTTTCGAACCACGTCCTCGCGGCGTCTTCTAAGTAGAAGTAGGCGCGGCGGAGTTTTTCCTCGGAGTCCCAGTTGTTAAAGGTCGCGACTCGTTCGTAAGTCTCTAGCCATGTTTCGGGGTCTTCGCTAGGCGCTGCGTGGAAGGTCGGTGGCTCTCTGGGTGGCTGCATCACGATGGTTGCAGGGGACACAGCGGTGGTCATCGTGCCTTTCGTCTTCGCCGCCGTAGCTTTCGGCTTGTCCGGTAGTAGTCCGTGCTGCGGGGGTAGTCCTTTCAGCCTGCGGCTGGCTCGACCGTCACTGATGGTGTCGGTGTCTTCTTCGCGACGTGGGCTCGGTTCACGGCTTGACGGGGGCGTCCGGTACATGAAAGAAGCAGAACCTCCACCAGATGTCACGTGGTCGTGACGTTGACCCAAGCAGCAGTCGGTATGTTCAAGATGAAACTGTTTATTAGGCCGAACTTGTGGCCGGTAAACGGAAAGTCAGATTACAGCAATAAGCACTGGCACTGATAGCGGCGAACGGAGCGTCGGCCGTCGATCAACCGAACTTCGTTGGAACGCGCCGGCTTTTATAAATCACGCGTCGAAGATTCTAGCCTTATCACTAGTCGTCGCGCAAGCTCTGGAATAATCTTGAGTGTTACCGTCTTGCGTGCAATCGTAACAAAACGATCTACTACAACCGAGAAGCTTCTGGAACAAAAAAAAACCGGCAGATCCCACGCACTGTGGGAATCGACGTAATGCGAAGCAGTCAGCAAGGAACAAATCATGCTGTACATGATACACATGTCATTATTTACATGTTAGGACCTGTCATTTGTGTTCGTCATAGAGTCAAATCGCGCAATACAAACTTTGGTGTATATCAAGCTAGCGAACTGGACGCAAGCGCACCGTGAGCGTGGCATGTAAATGGCATGGTAGATGACATGCATGCCAAGATTTTTCATGTTACCACCTGCCACTTATGTTCGCTTAATTTTTTACCTCGAATCGCAGCGAGACGCGAGACCAATCTGCCTCCGTTTCGCATGCGTTCGTATTCTCGCGCTTTGCGCATCGTGCAGACGCCATCCGCGTTCCAGCGTTTAAATTGACGGACACTTTGTCAATTCCAAAGTATGTTCCCCGAACGCGTGTGCCCACTGAGACGGGGTCAATTAGAATGGAACGTGATGCGCGCGTCTCCCTCCTTGCATTATTTAGAGACCCTGGGCAGAGCACGCTACGTAAGGAAGGCGCGAGCGCTGTAGAGTCCAAAGCGACCGGCGTCCGTTTGCGCGCCCCGGCGCCCACCTGGAACTGTGCCAGGGCACGGCTGGAGGGACGGACGGACGGACGGACGGACGGACGTGAGCATGAGACAATAAAGGCTATTGCCTTAAAAATTTGATGTATATCAAGCTAGCGAAACGGCCACGAGAGTGACATGAGCGTGGCATGCAAGTCATGTTGCACATGACATGTCATGATTTCCATATTACCACTTGTCATTTATGCTCGTCATACAGTCACGTCACTCAATACCAAATTTGGTGTATATCAAGCTAGCGAAACGGCCCCGAGAGTGTCATGAGCGTGCCATGCAAGTCATGTTGCACATGACATTTCATGATTTCCATATTACCACTTGTCATATATGGTCGTCACACGGTCATGTCACTCAATACCAACTTTGGTGTATATCAAACTAGCGAAACGGCCGCGAGCATGCCATGAGCGTGGCATGCAAGTCATGTTGCACATGACATATCATGATTTCCATATGACCACTTGGCATTTATGATCGTTCTATAGTCAAGTCACGCAATACCAAATTTGGTGTATATCAAGCTAACGAAAGGCCCGCGAGCGCGCCATGAGTGTGGCATGCAAGTCATGTGGCACATGACAAGCCATGATTTCCATATTATCACTAGTCATTTATGTTCTTCATACAGTCACGTCACTCAATCCCAAATTTGGTGTATATCAAGCTACCGAAACGGCCGTCAGCGCACGATGAGCGTGGCATGTAAATCATGTTGTACATGACATGTAGGTCATGATTTTCATATTACCACCTGTCATTTATGTTGGTCATGCAGAAATGTCTCATCGTACCAATTTTTAGATATATCAAGTTAAGAAAACGGCCTCAGGAGCACTATGGCCATGGCATGTAGATCATACTTTTCATGACAAGTTAGTGATGATTTTCATGATATGACCAGCCGTTCATGCTTGTCATACAGTCATGTTATGCCATACCAATTTTGGTATAAATCCCATTAACGACACGGCCAGGAGAGCACAAAGTCGTAGGCGGCTAGATAGATAGATAGATAGATAGATAGATAGATAGATAGATAGATAGATAGATAGATAGATAGATAGATAGATACGCTCAAAGTCGCCGAAGTTCGCTAAGAAATGCTTCGCATTTAAAAGGCGCGGTCTGCGCCGAGTACTGCTGATAGTCTTTGTGGGCGGAAACCGAATACAGTAAAAGAAATGTGCGTGGCAATGCGAAGTCCTCCTAAAGAAGTTCGCGCCCCTTCGAGCCAAACACCTTCTCGTGGTTCCATCGGCAATGAGACCAGAAGTCCTCCAGGCCCTACACGACGACCCGACGGCTGGGCATCTCGGTGTTTCCCGCACGATCGCAAGAGTACAGGAAAAGTACTACTGGCCGTGCCTTGCCGCCGACGTCGCCCGCTACGTAAGGACGTGCCGAGACTGTCAGCGACGGAAGACACCGCCAACAAGACCAGCAGGCTTCCTTCAGCCGATCGAGCCTCCTCGGCGACCATTTCAGCAGATCGGGATGGACCTCCTGGGGGCCGTTCCCAACGTCGACTTGCGGAAACAAATGGATCGTCGTAGCCACCGACTACCTCACCCGCTACGCCGAAACAAATGCCCTGCCCAAAGGCAGTGCCGCCGAGGTAGCCAAGTTCTTCGTTGAGAACATCGTCCTTCGACACGGCGTCCCAGAGGTTCTCATCACCGACAGAGGCACGGCGTTTACGGCTGACTTAACCCAGGCGATCTTGGGATACAGCCACACAAGTCACCGCCGGACCACCGCGTACCACCCACAGACCAACGGCCTGACCGAGCGTCTAAATAAGACCATAGCCGACATGCTGGCCATGTGCGTCGACGTCGAACACAAGATGTGGGACGCCATCCTTCCGTACGTGACCTTCGCATACAACACGGCCGTGCAAGAAACGACGCAGATGACAACATACAAGTTGGTCTACGGACGGAGCCCGGCGACGACGCTCGACGCCATGTTACCAAACGTGACCGACGAGTTAAACATCGACGTGACCGCCTACCTACAGCGCGCCGAAGAACCACGACAGCTCGCGCGCCTGCGGATCAAGAATCAGCAGACGACTGGCAGCCGCCGCTACAATCTTCGACGACGCTTCGTGGAATACCAGCCCGGCGACCGCGTTTGGGTGTGGACGCCCATACGACGACGTGGACTTAGTGAAAAACTTCTGCGACGATACTTCGCACAGTATAGGGTGCTTCGACGTCTCGGCACACTCGACTACGAGGTTGTCCCCGAGGGCATTTCGAAGTCTCAACGGCGCCGTGCGCGACCTGAAGTCGTCCATGTCGTGCGTCTCAAGCCGTTTTACGCGCGCTAGTGAACTTGAGAACTGTACTTTTTTTTTTCTTTTTCATTAGACTTTTAAATGCGAAGCATTTCTTAGCGAACTTCGGCGACTTTGAGCGTATCTATCTATCTATCTATCTATCTATCTATCTATCTATCTATCTATCTATCTATCTATCTATCTATCTATCTATCTATCTATCTATCTATCTATCTATCTATCTATCTATCTATCTATCTATCTATCTATCTATCTATCTATCTATCTATCTATCTATCTATCTGTCTATCTATCTATCTATCTATCTATCTATCTATCTGTCTATCTATCTATCTATCTATCTATCTATCTATCTATCTATCTATCTATCTATCTATCTATCTATCTATCTATCTATCTAGCCGCCTACGACTTTGTGCTCTCCTGGCCGTGTCGTTAATGGGATTTATACCAAAATTGGTATGGCATAACATGACTGTATGACAAGCATGAATGGCTGGTCATATCATGAAAATCATCACTAACTTGTCATGAAAAGTATGATCTACATGCCATGGCCATAGTGCTCCTGAGGCCGTTTTTCTTAACTTGATATATCTAAAAATTGGTACGATGAGACATTTCTGCATGACCAACATAAATGACAGGTGGTAATATGAAAATCATGACCTAGATGTCATGTACAACATGATTTACATGCCACGCTCATCGTGCGCTGACGGCCGTTTCGGTAGCTTGATATACACCAAATTTGGGATTGAGTGACGTGACTGTATGAAGAACATAAATGACTAGTGATAATATGGAAATCATGGCTTGTCATGTGCCACATGACTTGCATGCCACACTCATGGCGCGCTCGCGGGCCTTTCGTTAGCTTGATATACACCAAATTTGGTATTGCGTGACTTGACTATATAACGATCATAAATGCCAAGTGGTCATATGGAAATCATGATATGTCATGTGCAACATGACTTGCATGCCACGCTCATGGCATGCTCGCGGCCGTTTCGCTAGTTTAATATACACCAAAGTTGGTATTGGGTGACATGACCGTGTGACGACCATATATGACAAGTGGTAATATGGAAATCATGAAATGTCATGTGCAACATGACTTGCATGGCACGCTCATGACACTCTCGGGGCCGTTTCGCTAGCTTGATATACACCAAATTTGGTATTGAGTGACGTGACTGTATGACGAGCATAAATGACAAGTGGTAATATGGAAATCATGACGTGTCATGTGCAACATGACTTGCATGCCACGCTCATGTCACTCTCGTGGCCGTTTCGCTAGCTTGATATACATCAAATTTTTAAGGCAATAGCCTTTATTGTCTCATGCTCACGTCCGTCCGTCCGTCCGTCCGTCCCTCCAGCCGTGCCCTGGCACAGTTCCAGGTGGGCGCCGGGGCGCGCAAACGGACGCCGGTCGCTTTGGACTCTACAGCGCTCGCGCCTTCCTTACGTAGCGTGCTCTGCCCAGGGTCTCTAAATCATGCAAGGAGGGAGACGCGCGCATCACGTTCCATTCTAACCGACCCCGTCTCAGTGGGCACACGCGTTCGGGGAACATACTTTGGAATTGACAAAGTGTCCGTCAATTTAAACGCTGGAACGCGGATGGCGTTCGCACGATGCGCAAAGCGCGAGAATACGAACGCATGCGAAACGGAGGCAGATTGGTCTCGCGTCTCGCTGCGATTCGAGGTAAAAAATTAAGCGAACATAAGTGGCAGGTGGTAACATGAAAATCTTGGCATGCATGTCATCTACCATGCCATTTACATGCCACGCTCACGGTGCGCTTGCGTCCAGTTCGCTAGCTTGATATACACCAAAATTTGTATTGCGCGACTTGACTCTATGACGAACACAAATTACAGGTCCTAACATGTAAATAATGACATGTGTATCATGTACAGCATGATTTGCTCCTTGCTGACTGCTTCGCATTACGTCGATTCCCACAGTGCGTGGGATCTGCCGGTTTTTTTCTGTTGTTTTCGTCGTCTTCTCTCTGGAGGCTCCAGCCAACCACTCACGCTCAACCCCCATTCGTCTCCCAACGAGGAGCGCCGGTGTGGGAGATGATCACGTCTCCTTAGTCAAAGCCGCAGCCGTGTGTTCAGGGCTACCGTAGGTGCCACGCCCAGGAGCGCCCGGAAGCGTCTGGCCGAGCACCTACCACGGCACGCCTGTATTGCTACAAGCGATATTCGTCGTATTCACCTCCCTTTTCCTTCCACGGCGTCCTCATGACCAGGATTTGGGGACATTTGCACGTAGCGCCCTCTCTTGTCGGTGACAGCGGCGGCCTGCCGTAACTGAATGGGGAAGTAGGCTAAAAAAATCATATCTCATGAAAAAAAGCTAGTTATCAAGAACGACTCCCGTTCTACAAAGCAGAGACTTAATTAAACATTCTGTCAAAATTACAGTGTCGCACTACAAACCGCGTGGCTTCCCAGAGTGTTTAATATTTAACAATGGGTCCCATGTATTTCCAATGGGGGTGTTCAATTGTCTAAGGAAGCCACAGGTTTTTTAGTGCGATACTGAAATTTCGCCACAGTGTTCCAGTAGGTCTCTGCTGTATAGATCCTGGAGTCGTTTTTGATAACTAGCTTATTTCAAAAGACATGATTTTTTTCGCCTATTTCCCATTCAGTTATGGCAGGATGCGGTTGCTGCCCCCGAGAGATGGTGCCACGTACGAATGTCTCCAAATCCTGGGAATGCTGGCTGCATTCCCACAAAGTTTTTCCGTAGCAACACTATGCTCTCTAAATAGTATTCAAAATTATCACGGCGCCGAAGAAGCGTTCTTTATTCTAATTATGTGCATGATGACAAGCCTGAGCCACCACTTGGGCTACGGTCTAGAGTCAGTCGCAGGCGCTATGGTCTAGAGCAGGGGTCGGTTACCCGCGGCCCGCGTGGCTGTTTTATGCGGCCCCTCTGCACGGCGTCAAAACCCCTCCCCCGTTTCCCTGCCACTGCCTATCTGAAGGCCGACATTGCAGTCTTGATCTAAAATGACATTTTCGCTCAAAATAAAGATAATTTTTAATCCAGTTTTACAAATTAGTGCCAATTCGCCGGATTTTTACGCTTTGCCTGGAAATGCCCACCTTCCTCCCCCTCCCCCCCTCACTTTTCTGTGCGGCCCCCGGCTGCGTCAGCTTCAGGCAACTTGGCGCTCCGCCTCAAAAGGTTGTCGACTCCTGGTCTAGAGTCAATCGCCCCCCGCCATAAACAGAGAACTCTGTATTAAGGTGACCTACGGGTGATTAGAGGTCGTTTTCCCAAACTCTGCTTTGCCATTTCTGTTTCAATGAGAGAGGTAAGCTAGTTGGTAGGCATTTATGTGAAAAGACTGCGTTTGTGTGTCCTTGGCTTCAAACAACAAGGGTGTCCAGCTCCGGGCTATAAACAGAGCCGGGAGAGAGTGACCTAGAAGCGTTTTAGCTGGGGACGTGGCTGACAGGCATGACCTGGCAGACTCCCTCCCCTTATAGATGACTGATGATGGTGATATCCACATTCGGATGGCGCTCACCCACAACTGTAGGGTCTATAAACGTTTCTTCTTCTTCCTCTGCTCTTGTGTGCACGTTCACACGTCCAGTCTTTTAACTAGAATCTCTATTTCGCCGAGTGGTGGCGGTAAGCTTCGCCCTCTGTTGGAGTTATTGTATACATGACTCCTTCTGCCCTCCGCGCGTGAAACTGCGGAGGCACGCACCGTGTTTGCCTGGTTAGTTTGTCGGTACGTCTGTGCGCCACCAGGTGCCGCTAAATACTCAGAGACCAATAAGATTGCTTGCACAAGTGACCTTGGAAAAAAAATTACCAGGTCTCAGTTTTCAGGGGTGACGGAGAACTCGGTGTGGCGGCGAGGGAGCAATCTGCAGCAATGCGTCTATATGAAATATCGAGATAAATTACGCATTTTGCGTGGTGCTCTAAAATCTGCTTGTTAATCATTGATCGCAGGAACTTCCGGTACTCGCTCAGTCGGTTCGAACACATTTGAAAGAACCGTTTGAGACTCCCCCTCTAGAGGGCAGTATGTTGGCGTTTACGTGCAGTGCTAGCCGTAGCACCTCCACACATCATTAAAAGGCGCGGCAGTTTCACTAACTTGCGCAGATAAGTGCACGAGTTTGGTTCACAAGTATTTTTTTATGATATAGTTAACCCCTTTGTTGAATGGATCCACTGGCGTGCGCCTTTAATGACACTTGAAAATTCCTCCATGACGACAGATTGGAGCAATTTAAAGGTGTGCAAATATTAATAAACAGTAGTGTTCTCGTTGTTATTGCCGCTGTGTGACTAGTGACTTTTACAGTATGCCAGTAATAATTGTGTGTTGTACGCGTTACCGGTCATATAGGCGCTACCGGCCCTTTCCATGTCATATTAATGATGCGTCTCTATACCTACTTCATCATTTAGTTGAAGTTATAACACCGTTGCAACTCAACACGACCTCGTTATTCTGTCCACTCAGACTAGATCGTACAGTTATTGTACTGAGCAGAGAGGCAGATTCGTGGTTCCTAGCATTAACCTGTGTCTCTCGCACTTGTTGGAGAACGGCACGGTGCATTTACTTCATTGTGCAGGCTGCTAATGGCCAGCTCCACCCGGGGAGACATGACGGCGGCAGCCATCTTGCTGGTCGCGGTCAGTGCGGCCGAGTACCTTGTCTCAGTCTATCATATGGACATAATCATCGTGTTCGGTTGCCGCATGCGAGCCATGATGCAGGGGGCCATTTTTAACAAGGTAATTGCAACACTCTCTCCTCTATAACCCCACCTCCCATTCTCCCTCTCAAACCGGGCGCCACTAACACTACCGTAAAATGCCGAGCAAGCGCCCCCCTTTCTTTTTCGGGAGAACCGAAATAAGCGCCAGATCAGCACCAATGACCGGTCCGGGACCGAGCAAGCGCCCCCCACCCAAATCTGGTCGGATTATCCTTCACCGTAGGGAGGGGGGGGATGGGGGGGGGGCGCTTGCTCGGCATTGTTCGGTATGCTCCCTGCTACACCCGGGCTAATAATTTCATTTTGTTTGGTAAGTGTGGAGCGCTTTAGGGGGCAGGCCTGTCGTATGCTGTCGTCGTCGCTTGCCGTAACGCAGGCAAAACCACATATTGCATAGACACCCGCCACGGTGGTCTCGTGGTTATGGTGCTCAACAGCTGACCCGCATGTCGCGGGATCGAATTCTGACCGCGGCGGCCGCATTTTCGATGGAGGCAAAACTGCTTGAGGCTCGTGTGCTTAGATTTAGGTGCACGTTAAAGAACACCAGATGGTCAAAATTTCCGGAGCCCTGCACTACGGCGTCTTATAATCATATGGTGGTTTTAGGGCGTTAAACCGCAACATTTATTAGTATTATTACATATAGCATAGCCAGCTCTAAAATATTGAGTGTGTGCTCACGCCAGAGAGAAGTCTGCTTCCTCTTGTTCGTTGAGCACCTTGATGACGACATTGAGTGCGGACATTACTACTGTGGCTGAGGAAACAGGACAACACAGACCACGTATAAAATTTGAAAGAGGAAGCAAGCGAGAAATAGAAAGAAAAGAAAAGTAAGCAGAAAAAATAGAAATAAAGTGGAAAAAAACAGCAAAAACTGGAAAAGAAAGAAAGAAAGAGAGGAGGAATGGAAAAGAAAAAACCGAACAGAAACAAAGAAGGCAGCCCAGCTCCGCACTTCATTCAGACTTGGCACCACTAGGGCGAAGCAGCCTTAATTTTCATCCCTTTCGCCTGCCGGGTATGTTCTCTCACTCTAACTGGTTCTAACATTTTCCTGTTATCATTCACGCGCAGCTGATTTCAAATAGCATGAAATAAGGTGCAGACTCATTTAACACATCGTGATCACTCAGACGCTTCAATTATTCAGTCTCAATCATTCCAGGTATCATTTGTGTTCGTTCCATCATGTGGTTGGTGCGAATCCCCAACCACATGATGGAACGAACACAAATGATATCTGGAATTTAACGCAGACAATACTTTCTTACATGTGATAACGGGAATGACACCTGGGAGTGATTCCTAATCATGTGTCTGTATCAGCAATGAAATTTGCCCCACTTTCCGTTTCGTGCATGACACTCATTTAGAGATCGGGTTTTCCGTCAGCCTGCGGCTGCGTTTTCATAACAAGAACAATATCCCATGCCAACTAACACTGAAACAGGTTGTTCGCGTGTATTCGCACTTATTTCCATTTATAGAGAGCGTAAATGTAAAAACAGGATTAGATAATCTGAAGCGTGAAACTTTATTCACTGTAGGTATTAGTATTTCATTTACTCGACTTTCCACGACTGGAAACATCGCTTGAGGTATGAAAAATGACGTTACAGGTTTTACTTAATGGTTTCTGCTTTTAGATCGGATTTTCGATGAAAAAATAAATCAGAATATGTGTACACGTACGCCTGTGTTGGGTTAAATAGATATTGAACATTTCTAGCAAATTAAACAGCTTCAGTATTGACTGAATATTTCTAGCAATGAAATTGCAGAATCAGTATACACCACTTTGTACACCAAATTTATTGTCTCTTCTGTGGTATATATTCGACATACCATAAATAAACCAACTGATATTGAAGCCAAGGGAGGCACACGGAAACGGACTTGTAGTTTTTAGCTGCAGAGTAGGAATTACGGCAGAAATCCAATGGAATAGAAGTGGAGCGAAAACAATCTTGCCCGCTGGTTGACACCGACGGTACAACCTGCCGATAACACGTACGTTCAATGCACTGCCATTTCAGACAGAGTGTGGGTAGGTCGTTTTCCCATTTACTCTATTGGGTATTTTTGTGCGTGTATAATCCTGGGAGTGTTAGATAGCGCCACTCGTATCCACGACGGCGAGTGTGGAACACTGTTTCTGCCAGCTAGCATCACGTAGCACGTCATCTTTCTGTGAATTGGCACCTGGCCAGTGAACACTAGCACGCTACCTAAACAAGACCCTCGCAATCAAACAACAAAATGGGGTACAGAATATTTCTAATTTCAAGGCTTCTAACTTTCAACATGTCAATTCTTCCATATGAAACTCACGAACTGGTCCACCGTCGTTCAGGCTGTTCACATGCCTGCCACGATGAGGAACACCTACCCGACCGGCGCCGTGGTTTCGCTGCTGGCGGTGGACTGCGGAACACTCGCGCTGAGCACGATGGTGTTCCCCATGCCGCTTGGTGGACTCATCACCCTGCCCGTGGTGCTCTGGCTCCTGGCCGAGAGGGCGGGCACCTACCCCACACTCTGCTGCTTGGCCTGGATGATCGTGGTCTTCGTGATGCCCTTCTGCGCTTTCAAGTTCCAGAAAAAGTTTTGGGTAAGTCAAGGCGGGGTGGCCTAAGTGTTTTAGCGTTTGCCTGGTAAGCAGTTTATCTTGTAAAACCAGCGTTTGTTCGCTTCGGTGCAGATTCTGGGGGAACTTGCTTACGTAACGATCAAAGAACGGAAAGAATATCAAGGTCTTCACGATTACTGATTCGCAAGTGCTGTGTTTTCTTTGATAGAGCCCATTATGAAAAATGAAGTCGGTTACTGGGTCATGCAGCTCACAGAAAACAACCATCAATCAATCAATCAATCAATCAATCAATCAATCAATCAATCAATCAATCAATCAATCAATCAATCAATCAATCAATCAATCAATCAATCAATCAATCAATCAATCAACGTATTTTTCTGCAGACGCATTTCTAGGTAGCTTGGCTTGGTGATTAAGGACTGTTATATCGGCGCCATAGGACCTTCATGGTATAAAAGTGCAGGTCTGCTCGTAAGATCAGAGACACCACTACGTAGACCAGCCGCGGCGTCTTTATAACAAAATTAATTAATCGATGTTTATTGAACGCGGTGGAGCCCGTATCCCTATCCGGCATACATAATATCATGTATTCACACGTGGTAAAAGGGTGTAGGCACAGTGGATTAACGAAAAAGAAGTGCTCGTGGCATACTAGCAGTGCCTCGTGTATTGTCACAGAAGGTGTCGAGTTCAAATCCGGCTGTCCGAACATTTATATATTTATCCGCTTCGCATAT
>JALIZH010001704.1:0-15111 GCA_030522465.1 Rhipicephalus appendiculatus | reverse complement strand
AAGTAATCTGAGGTTCACTTATATGACGTGTACTTCGTTCGAACAATGACGTGTATTGTTCTACGTACTGTACCTTTGATATCTAAAAATTTATTGCCCTAACCACCGAAGCCAATGTTCTTAATAGAGGAGATGGGTACGTCAGGAGAAGTGCATCAATTTTAGTTTAAGAGAACTTTGCACTATACACTTCAAAGACTTTGACACGATACAGTTCATTATCCATACCCTAATGTAGGCCGAAACGGAAGGCATATAACAAGATCATATAACACAACGATCAATACAGAACGAGACAACCAACGGCCTCGACCGTGTTCGCCTACCACGTTGCTTCTTCTCTGTCGTTTATGCTGTATTTCCGTAGTGGCAATAAATTCAAAGGAGTCGCAGATGTCCTGAGTGCCACTGAGTGAAATGAAGCATGCTTTCATGAAAATAGCACTTTCAGGTGAATTTTTTAAAATATATTTCCAGGGTATCATTTTTTTGTGCTTTACTTCGTAGACACCAACCGGCTCGAGTTTGACGCAGAATGTGGCTACATAATCCGTGAATGAAATGCAGAGAACAGAAGACTATCACTTTCCCTTTTCTGTCTCCAATGGATTCAATTAGTATAGGTCACTAACACCCGGTACGATATGTTTTCATCCTCTATCTTTAACGTCCACCGCCACGAGTGCACAACTGCAAGTGACGTCTTTCTTTCACGTTAAGCTGCTATGAAATGTGTAATACAGTAATTAGGATTACTCACTACTAAGCTTCAGTATTAAAAATTATCTCTTTTTATAGCCATGGTAGAATGTTTTGTCAAGAATGTTTTCGATATAGCTAAAAAATATTGCTTCAAAGAAATGCACACATTGAGGCGTTCGTTTCCTTTCCTTACAATACCCGCGTAGACGAGGGCAAGCCGTCAATCAGAAAAACAGAAGTAGCGGTATTTTCATCAATAGGCTCTCGTGTAGTGTAGTACTAATTAACGGTGCCAAGCCAGGAAGCCTCTGAGAAGAAATAATGGCGAATAAAAACTGTTGGACAAATGTCTGTCTCGAAAGAAAAGTCTTTCGTTGAAAAAAATGTGCGGAACCAGAATTACAGGCAGTGATCTTCTTAGAAACATCGCTCGAGATGAACCTTATTTCCGCTAACACTCTGTCGTAGAATGCGTACGATTCAAAATCGTCCAATCCTTAGTACACGCAAAGAAAGTCAATAGCGTTTCACTTCTAGGATGAGTGATTCAATCGTTTTGTGCCATGAATGTCAGCAATCGGCCTCCATAGTGAGACCTATTTCCTAGTTATGGGTTTAGATGAAATCACTCTGACCTTTGTTTTTTAGATGTGAAGCATCTTGTGGCGAAGCTTAATCCGGTGGTGGTGGTGGTGTGCCGCGTGGCCTCACTTACTGCGCATGCGCGAACCCTTTCAAAAAAAGAAATAAAAAATAAAAAAAAACATCCTCTCCCCTCTTTCTCATCATCCCTCCCCGCGGCAACCACACCCTCACTGCGCATGCGCCTCCTCTCCTCTCTCCTCCTACGCTCCCCCCTCTCTCCTCTAGGCATCCCTGCCCGCGGCTCCCACACTCCCACTGCGCATGCGCGTCCCCCCTCTCTCTCCTCTCCTACACTCCCCCCCTCTCTCGCCTCGCGACGCCGACGCAGGCAGCGAGTTTCTTGGTTGAAAAAACCGACTGCTCGCGCTGCACAACCGTTCACTCGCCACCCCGTATATATGGCAATGGATCTTGACCTGCAAGGTGGTGCCGGTGGGAGATTTCTCCTGTGCGTTGTTGAAGAATAAAAAAAATTCGCAGCATGCGCGTTAACTAAAAGCGGACTGCGGGTCTCTGTGTCCAATCAGAGTCTTCTGTCTCTCATTGCCTATTAGCAGCGATTGGCATGTTCCAGTAGGAAACACCGCTCCATCACTGCGTGCTTTGCGCCTCCCCAGTTTTCTCTCCTGCGCAACGCTGCGATGAGCGCCAGCGTCAACGCCGCCGCCAGTGTAAGCGTTAACGCCCGCTGCTTCACATCTACACATGGTTCCCTTTAGCGGGAGATGGTGTAATTTTTTTCTTTTAATCAGTGTATTCATTCTTGCTTTCCGCAGTAATGATAGCGCAGTATGCATGAGGAGGAGGAGGAGGGAAGGACACGGAGGTTATCCAGTTCTCAGACCGGCTGGCTACCCTGTGCTGGGTAGGGGGGTAAGGGGGAATAAAAATGACAGTAAAGAGATGCCATAAAAAGGAGAAGAAAAAGAAAAAAAGAAAGAGAGAGAGAAAAAAAAGAACAATAACACGATAAACGACACTACTTAGAGTCTCTCTCTGAGACCAGTTGCCCGCAAGAAGCGCGACAAACTCTGAATGCCTTGCGTGCCGAGGACGGTCTCGGCCAGTGTCCTAAGACCCTTTCCTCCGACAATGGGCGATTGTCAAGTCCATCTAGCACCTTTTTAAGTTCTTTTCTTGGCGCACTGAAGCGAGGACAGCCGCAGAGAATATGGGCGATGGTCTCCTCGCAGCTACAGTTGTCACATGTCGGACTGCTGGCCATTCCGACTCGAAACGAATAAGCCTTCGTAAAGGCCACCCGTAGCCACAGGCGGCACAAAAGCGTCTCCTCAGCACTGGTAATTCCCGACGGAAGGCTGAGCTGTAGATTTGGGTCCAAGTTGTGAAGACGGGCATTGGTAAATTCCGTCAAGTTCCACTGTGCCAGTGTCAGTTCCCCTGCAAGTGAACGAAGCCTTGTAGCGGCGTACGTTCTCGATAATGGTATAGCTGCACAATGGAGGGCATCCTGAGCAGATCGGGCGGCTTCATCTGCACGGTCGTTTCCGTAGATACCGCAATGGCCCGGTATCCACTGATAGGTTATGTTGCGCTGCTTCTCCATAGCACGGTGATGAAGTAGTCTTATGTCAGCGACTAACTGTTCGTTTGGTGCATGACGATATGGCGACATAAGGCACTGGAGGGCTGCTTTGGAGTCGGAAAAAACTGACAATACCTGTGGCGGTTCTTCAACTACGAACTCTAGAGCAGCACGGATGCCAGTGAGTTCTGCAGCAGTCGATGATGTCAAATGCGATGTTTTGAATTTTTATGGTTACGGGTCTCTCGGGAATGACCACTGCCCCTGCTGAGCTTGCAGAAGAAACTAAACCGTCCGTGTATATGTCAAGGCGTCCGCTGTGTTTTTCATGCAGGAACAGTAGTGTGGCTTGTTGTAGGGCGAAATCTGACGAATGTTTTTTTTCTTTTGTATTCCGGGAATGGTTGTCAGGGCTTCCAGTGGATGCAGACACCACAACGGTAACGGTGGTCTTGCTGCGTGCGTGAAATTCGCGGGAATCACCATGCGATACGAAGCAATAATAGTGCTGAACGCAGAGTGTGGCCCGCAAGTTGGAAGGGAGGCGAGGTGCCGCGATGGAATCCGGGTGGCCTGTCTTATGTGCGTTCTTAAAGCATCGACGCGAATATATGGGATGATAGGGTGTTCATGAGCGATGGAAACAGTCGCTGCTGAGGATGCGCATCTCGGAAGTCCAAGGCATACTCCTCAGTGCTTGAGCCTGTATTGACTGGAGGACGCCTACGTTTGTTCTTCGGGCCCCGCCCAGCACAGGTAGACTGTAGCGCATGAAGCCGAGGAAAAGTGCAGTATACAGTTGAAGCATCGCTCGTACAGATGCACGCCAGGATTTTCCCGCAAGAAAGCTTAGGACGTGGGTGATCATGGTGAGTTTCTTTTTCATGTAGGCGATGTGAGGGCTCCAGGACAAGTCGCGATCTATTATTACTCACAAGAAACGGTGGGTCCTCTCATAGCTGATAACGCGCCCATTGATTTGGTAGCGCATGAGGTCATTACTTTGCGCGTAAGTGCAACCAGTAAGCATTTCTCCGACGACAGCTCCAGTCCCCGTCCTTGGAGGTAGCTTGACGTCAGTGTAGCCGCTTTCTGAAGCCTGGCTCGTACGTGTAGACGAGTGACCCCTGATGCCCAGATACCGATGTCGTCTGCGTAGATTGACAGATGCACTACCACGGAAGAACGTCAACAAGGCCGATGAGCGCAAGGCCAAAGAGTGTGGGGCTCAGGACCCCACCTTGAGGTACACCGGGACAAGTACAATGGTGCGTTGTTGTACCATCTTCTGTCTAAACGAAGAAGGTTCTGTCCTTCAAATAGCTGAAGATCCATTGATAAACGCGGCCTCCCAATCCAATGTTGCCCAAGGCGTCCAGGATGGCTTCGTGCAATGCACTGTCATATGAGCCTTTAACGTCCAAGAACATTGCGTAGGCACACAGTAAACGTGGTTGTATTGCTTAAGCTTTAAGTTTGTCTTGTTCTCAGAATACACTAATGCACTCAGTCAATCTTAACTCTTTAAAAATGCTTGAGATTCGCATTCAGAAAGCTTTGTGACCCCACATAATAAGAAAAGAACACAGTTGGCTGTTCATTAGCATGATACTCAAGCAATCTTCTCTACACAATGTTACTACGGCATTCCAGAAAACCTGCGCACAGACTTGTACTTCATCCGAAACTACTCCATCTTTTGCGAACTGCTTTCAAATTTTAATGACGGTTTGAAGACAAAAAACTATTGCTCTGGGTTTTAACCGATTGGAAACACGTTAACCTTATCCAATCTACACGTTTATTTTTGTCCGTTGGGCCTCCTCTATGTGGTTAGCTGTGTGAACGTACCCAGATAGGTAAGTGTGTCGAGTTCGTGGGCGGTTTTCCATGGTCACTATCACCACCATCAAGTAACACGGAGGCACCATTGCAAATGCTTTAAGTAAAATATTACGGCATTGTACAGTACTGTTCTCGCTCAGACTTCCAACCAAGAGCGCATCCTACACTACAAACACCGTAACGTTTAGAATAACCATAAGAACAACCCTATTGAAAATCCTTGGTTGGTGGATGCTGGAATCGTTGCTGGATATGGTGGAAACAATAGTGGATGTGGTGGAAATAATAGGGATAAGCTGGAAGCTGTGGTGGTCATAATGGCTGATGATGGCGAGAGTGGAAAAAATGGTGGCAGATGGTGTTGGTGGTGGCGAGCCAATGATGGTGGCAGTGGAAAATACTGGTTGATGGTGGCGATGCAAAATATATTTTGGTGGATGGCTTGGTGAACAAGCTGGATGACGGTGGCATAGTGGAAACATGGTGGATGATGGTGGCATGATGGAAATGCACGTGACACAGTACGTGAAATCACCTGTTATTTTCAACGTTTCCCTCTCAAATGTGTAGCCAAATGTGTTTGCAGTCGAAATAAGCCAACGCTGATCATTACGCTTTCTAGCAGATGTTTTTTTTTCATGCGGTGACAATACCGCCTGAATACTTGTGGAGCGCAGAATCCGTGAATGTTTACATTTTTATCACGTACTTATATCAGTTTGACAACCGTGATGTGGTGCTGTATTGTGATGTTTACGTGCCTAGAGGTGTCGGTGTGAACAGCGACGGTAAATGTGTTACATCGCAGTGCAATTGTAGAAGTAAATGAGACTTTTCAAAGTTCAACGGATTGACCAGAAAACAGCTGCCACTTGATATCGCCAAGCTATAAACTCAACTCTGGAAATTCTTGCACACTCATTACTTCAGCTGCACTTCGGCATGCGTCGAGATAAGCCGCACCAAGTATGACTTCCACCATCTGATTCTACCACCATGAATTCCACCAAAGTTTAGGCCTATCGTACCGAGCGAGTCCGTCTACGTGTCATCGGCGCTTCTAGGTTTCAGGATACACGATTCCGACGAGTACGAATGACTTTACAGCACAGGTGTGACATCGGTTAACCTAAATGAAGCATTTTTTCTTGTGTAAGGCGTCCGCACAAGAAGCGATGAAAATAAATGCGGCGCGCTTCCAGCAAACGCCTCCGGTCACCGATAGCCGCTGGTTGCACTCGCCGGCACTTCTCTGGCTCGTATGCGAGAACAGATATTTGTCAATTCGTATCTCTTCCTGACCCAATATTATGACATATATTTCCCGCACACTGCATTCTACTTGGCCTAGCGGTTATGTAGTTGTTCCTAACTATAGCTACACAGATCAGTGTGCTGGCATGGCCGCGCTCGTTGCGCAAAAATACATCACAGTATTCAATCAATTGTATGCGCGTATTTATCGAACGAGCTTAGAGTCGACACGAAGCCTCTGCACATGATTCCCTTTCAAAAGAACGAGAAAGGGATATATTAATCTAGGCAGTAACAGCCGGTTGATATGTAAATATATACTTTTATACGTTGTGAATTGTAACAGAAATTTAGTGCTGTTGCCATTATCGACATCCCTTCCGTTACTGGCATCTGTTTTCTTATCTTTAATCAGTGTGCAAATTTTAGTAGGAGGGGGAAGATCGTGTCTGTCTCAAATATGCGACATACAACGCTGAAGTTAAACGATGTGTTATTGTTGACTAGTCATTAGAGTACTTGACTCAGGATCCGAAGGTGCCGCGTTCGACTCCGCGTGACGGAAGGCTTCTTTTTTTTTCCAAGCATTTTTTTTTTGCCCCGAGGCTTTATTGTTTCCTATGCAATTACTTAGGTATGGAAGCTAGGGACGATGATCCTGACGGTTTAGAGCCGTTTTTGCGCTCCATTGGTTTCCAGCATCCATCATACGCCAGTATACACCATTGCCACGAATGCCAGCACCATAATCCACCATAATGATGGGTGGTTAAATCCACCATTCCTATGGTGGAAAGATTTTCAATAGGGGAAGTAGCTTACAATTTTAGGGTTACGGTATTTCTCCAACGAGTAAATTATTTTTTCCTCCATTTGTTCTTGAGTTAGATCTATATATGAAGATAATCATGTCATTTGAAAGCCTACCACATTACAAAACGCCATGTAACCTGTAGGTTGCAACCTATAAAAGCGTTGTGACTCCTCTTACGGGAACATAGCCCAAAATTTGGAAGTTTACTGATCACTGTGTGAAATCACGATAAAATTTTGCGTTTTATACATTTGCGATTATGTACATAGCCAGCAAACAATACAGTAAGGTCTTAGCCGCACACTACCATCTTTAAAAGCCATAAATAAGTTCAAAGCTTGCAGAAAGGCACGTTACAGTGCGATTCCACCAACTGAAACTCCAATATTTTGTATGCAAAACGGGTCTTTTCAACCCAGAAGCAATTATAGAAGCAACTGCAATACAACGTGGAAAGCTGTGGCAAGCGATGTTTAATTGCGCTCAATTTAAAGACGTCGGAGAGCACCTAATCACAGGCCTTCGTCTTTAAATATTCAAAAAATCCAGTTTTGAAATCACTGTTCCTTACGGCCCCATTTTATCGTTCAGCACAATTGGACCACCAGCGTAAGCTCCCACTCTAACACTTTATAACATTCCTATATCCCGTTCCCGTCCAATGATCTGCTCAATAGAACCACCTTCTCGGCGACAACGTTTAAGTTTTAAGTAGTTTAGTACCACCTGATACACTTATTTACTTGATAACGCGGAAAATTAGTTTTATATAACGATTTCTCTATTTTGTTAGCACTGTATTTGTTATCCTACGTGCATTTCAATTCAGTTGTGTTAGCCCAACAGTGCATCTTGATATGTACCGTCGCTGTAATTAATATGAATTGTTTTCTTATCTTCTGTTTCTTATTTTACGCAACCCACTTCCCTCTGTTAAACTATTTGTGGTTAAGGGTAAAATAAACGAAACCAAATCAAATGATCTCGTGTTTTTAATTACAAATAGAGTTCAGTGGAGTGAACCCGATTAAAAAATGACTAATTTCCGCACATGCGTTGCTAGAAGCGCGAAAACGAAATAGCTTTCTCGTGGTAGTTGAATGTTTGTGCTCAACAACTGCCTTAGTTTCTTTTACAGCCAATGATCATAAGTCGCTGCACTCATTGAATTGACCTGGTAAATCTACGCTAATAGCGAACAAGCTCATATAACAGATCGTCGACGGCGCCACGATGAGGTTGTGTGCGCGCTGTTCGACCGACAAAACAAAAAGGGACAAAGTGGCAGAAGAATCATTATAAAGGCTCACAAAAATAGTTGGTAACACTAGCAGTTCAATTTATCAAACTTTTTTAGCGCTTTATATTTAATAATTTAGTTGCTTATGTATATATATTTATGTCGGGCATGTACCAGAATTCGTGCTCACGCTTGCGCCCCCTCGTCCAACATGGGTCAATTCACAATATAAAATGGCAGGTCTTCCTTACGTTCATATAGTTGATTAATCTCAAAGGTTTGTTTCATGTCATGCTTTTATGCATACGCATGGTCATAGGCAGTATTTCCTCTGCCTTAGACTGCTTAGAACTTCAGTGTTTGGGTCTGACACGTAGTATCCTTACTGATTTTGTGAAACATGAGTGGTGGAGTGATCTTGATTATTCGTTGTGGCTTGTAACAATATATAGACTCCGGAAAACAGCGTTCGACAACGTTGGCACATCCTGCTACAGCGCCATCCGCACAATTAATCTAGATATTTATATGCATTTTTCTTTGAATAACACTTGGACAGATTGCCCTGTAGAACAATATGGCGACAATACCAAAAGTTCCTGTCTAGCGTCTATGTTTTCATTTTTAATAAGGACCATATTAACGCAAATTCGGTACATGTAACCCTGGCACCATGGAGACAAGACATTGGAGCCTACACTATAGCCGCTGACTTACAACTCGCAAATTGACCTTCCTTAGAATTGTACGAACGACCACCTGCTCTGCACGAAAGAGGCAACCAGGAGAAATGCCAGGAAAGTTCGAAAGTATAATTTTAACATTTTCGTTCCTTCAACAAAAAAAAATCACAGCATATCCACGAAGTGAATGATGGTGAGTGGGCGAAGCTCGGAGAGATCATTCGGGTAACCGTGAATCCCCCCGTACATTGCCCACTCGATCATGCAAAGACGTGACAACACGTGTCACATCTTTGCATGATTCTGGCTGTTCGATCGTGAACTGGGCACGAGCGTCGACGACTTGTGTTCCGGGTGCTCCCAGCCTCAGCGACAACGCCAGTTCGCGTTCCACGACAGAGGAAGACGATGCCACCAACTCAGACGCCGAAGTCCACACCAGTGCTCGAAGCAACGCCTCGCCTCCGCATGCATCGCCACAGAACGCTGCTGTGAGTTGTGAAAGCCACGCGTCATTGGCTATGGGTTGCGCCGCTGTGAGTACCGGAGCCGCCGCATGCTCCGCAGATACCGGCTGCCCTGGTTTCGCGACTCCGAGCGAAAGAGAAAGCGCGCCAAGAGCGAGCCCCTTTTCTTATTAGACAAACGTGGCTCCGCCCCCCGTCCCTCTGTGCACATCCGGAAAAGGCGACCCAGGCCAGGTGGCATGCAGCTGTGGCGTCGGCGGTTGCTAGGCGACGGCGCAGCCAGACTTCTTGCGGGCAACAGCCTTTTTTATGCCTTACTTAACAGCCTCGTTGTTAAAAAAAGTATGTTTTTTTTTCTGCGCTTGGCAATGCTCTATGCAAAATATTTTCACTAGGGCCTTATAAGTGAGAAAAAATCAATATGAAAAAATGCGACACATCGCATCATTTCTCTGGTTTCTTAATCTGTTCTAAGTAGATTTCAAGTATCATATGTTCTTAATAATCTTGGCATAAAAGTGCGCTTTCGTGGACGGTACGCAAATACTTGCATTGGTCATAGAGCGCGCGGATTCATTCAACAAAGAGTCGTTAAGTTTGAATGTTTCCCCCGATATATGAAAGCACAAAAAACACAGCGTGACATAAATATTTCCCAATTTTCATAGTACGACATCTAAAGAAGATCCTTAGTGCAGCGAAGGCGCAGTTACGAGGCTAGCCATAAAATATAAATTTGAAATCGTGCTTTGCTCTTGCGCAGTCCATAAAAGGTGAGCGAAATTGCTGGCTGCACCCGAGCCTCCCAAGGACTGAAAAATCATTCAGATTGTTTTCTCCATAAATCCCCTTGTGGCACAGCTAAAAGAGAAACATTTCGTCCACATAAGGAGCGTTGTCTCAGTGACGCTACTGGAGCACTTCTGGCAGTGACTCTTAGGGGTTTGTCATTTCGCAATCACTGTTTTGGTTGTAGTATGGACGAGCCCTGCCATAGTGGCTAGCAAAGGAGAATCGGTATGCACGTTTAAATAGCCGTCATAAATGGAATGTTTAAAAGGTGCTTATACAGCGCAAATTAGTGTTCCATGTGGCTCTACATGCATACACAAAGTTGTAGGCTCCTAGGAACGGCAGTGTAAGCGGAAATCATGAGGACATGCATGCTCGGCGGATAGATAAATAAATCGATAGATAGATAGATAGATAGATAGATAGATAGATAGATAGATAGATAGATAGATAGATAGACCGACAGATAGAGAGACAGACAGACAGACAGACAGACAGACAGACAGACAGACAGACAGACAGACAGATAGATAGATAGATAGATAGATAGATAGATAGATAGATAGATAGATAGATAGATAGATAGATAGATAGATAAATAGATAGATAGATAGATAGATAGATAGAAACAAGTAAATTGCGTTAGACATTGTTCATGTTTAATACCAACCACAAATGAAAGATCTATCTGTCTAGCGGCGCCTTCACTATTAAGTTCTGCGTATAATCACGCTGATTAGTTTTCTTGACATTTCGACAAAAAACATACTAGTGCCTTCTCTCAGTTCTAACATATTGAATTTGGATGAAAGAATAGTACCGATTTTCAGCGTCTCTCGTGTATATGATAAGGCTGTTTGAGTTCGCTTGTAGAATTTTTCTAGTGCATAATGCTGAACAACCCTTCATATGACATTTCAGTCTTCTTCGGCATGTATGTATAATTTTCGACATAAGTATCCCTATATGCCGAAATTTGTTAGGAGCGGAATGAGGCTTTCGTGAAACCATATGACACAGCTTTTTGCTCCTGCTCCCTTTCTTAGCTCAAACAGGAGAAATAAAAGAAACAATAAAGGAAGAATTAACAAATCATGTGCTCCTCATATGCGAATGTGAAATCAGGATACAGTCGAACCCACTTATAACAACACTCAAGTGCCACGAAAGTTCCATTGTTATAACCTATAACTGCTATAAACGGCTTGTACTAAAAAAATCAAAATATAACGATGGCAGGCTGCTGCGACAGAACTATAATATCGAATCAGATATTCCAACAGACCTCAATAATAACGATAATAAGAGTGCCGATTTCACGGACATGCTTGGAAATTCGTACGCTTTCACGGGACCGCCGCAGGCCTTATAGAGCCAATTTATCCCAACATCTGAGGTTTTGGACGCTCAAACTCTTCCAAGTTTCAACTTTTGACTCGAATTCTTTGTCCCAAAGTGCATTACCAGAAGCCACCACCGCTCGCGCACCGCAGGGCATTTTGAAAGTCAGCTTTGCCGCAATGCTGTAGCGGTGTGCGGTGAGGCATACTGCAAATCTGAAGGTGCGCTGGGGATTTTGGGGTAGTGGGCGGGCGCTCAGGAGCTTGAAGTTCTCGTTTTCTTGTTTGTTTTCAAGGATTTAGCGTTCCATTGCCTATCGGCATGGACACCCAATAGCCATAATTCATTGTTATAACGGATAATGCGACATGCGGCCATTGATGTAAGCGCGTTATTTCACTATAGAAAACATAGAAAAGTTGACGGTGCAGCAGTTTATCATTGTTATTACCGATATATTGTTTAAACCGGTATCGTTGTAAGTGGATTCGTCTCTATAAATTTTATAATGTGCATTGTGGAGCATATAATTAAAAACAGGAAACAAGCACGCGATGTATTCCTGAGTAGAATTTACTTCTATGAGGTCAATAGCATCAGATCTTTACTTTAAGGTAGCGTGCATGTGTAGTGGTGGTTTAACTATACGAAATATGAAATTCGTATGCTGCCGTTTGTACAGCAGTTCGGAATGTGACATCCGCTTTTTTTTTTGACGTTTCTGACGTTTTTCAAGTAGTTGAAACTGGAAATGGCCATGGACTACATAATTGGCGGGATATTGGTGTTAAGGGGCACAAGGCAGGGTAAAATTTTATTTGAAATCGAAAATTCGGTTTTTTAAATGCGAAGCATTTCTTAGCGAACTTCGATGACTTTGAGCGTATCTATCTATCTAGCTATCTATCTATCTAGCCGCCTACGACTTTGTGCTCTCCCGGCCGTATCGTTAATGAGATTTATACCAAATTTGGTATGGCAAAACATGACTGTATGACGAACATAAATGGCTGGTCATATCATGAAATTCATGAATAACTTGCCATGAAAAGTATGATTTGCACGCCATGGCCGTGGTGCTCCTGAGGCCGTTTTCATAACTTGATATATCCAAAAATTGGTACGATGAGACATTTCTGCATGGCCAACATAAATGACAGGTGGTAATGTGCAAATAATGACGTGCATGTCATGTACAACATGATTTACATGCCACGCTCATGGTGCGCAGACGGCCGTTTTGCTAGCTTGATATACACCAAATTTGGTACTGCGTGACGTGACTGTATGACGAACATAAATGCCAAGTGGTCATACAGAAATCATGACCTGTCATCTGCGACATGGCTTGCATGCCACGCTCATGGCGCGCTCGCGGCCGTTTCGTTAGCTTGATATGCACCAAATTGGGGATTGAGTGACGGGACTGTATGACGAACATGAATGACAAGTGGCAATATGGAAATCATGACATGCCATGTGCGACATGACTCGCATGCCACGCTCATGGCGCGCTCGCGGGCGTTTCGTTAGCTTGATAACACCAAATTTGGTATTGTGTGACGTGACTGTATGACGAACATAATCGACAAGTGGTGATATAGAAATCATGACATGTCATGTGCGACATGACTTGCATGCCACGCTCATGGCGCGCTCGCGGCCGTTTCGTTAGCTTGATATACACCAAATTTGGGATTGAGTGACGTGACTGGATGACGAACATAAATGACAATGGCCCCCGCGTCCCACACCCCCCACAACGCATGCCCGTCCCCTCCCCTATCCTCTCCTACGCTCACTCCCTTTCTCTGCACTAGGAATCATCTACACTATGGAGCGGCGCATGCGCGTCCTCTCCCGCTCAATCCTCTAGGAATCCTCTACTCTACGGAGCGGCGTCCCACAGCGCATGCGTCCCCTCTCTCCTCTAGGAATACTCTACTTTACGGAGCGGCTCCCGCGTCCCAAACCCCAAAGCGCATGCACGTCCCCCCTCTCTCCTCTCCTACGGTCCCCCCGTCCTCTCCTCTAGGAATCATCTACGGAGCCGCGCGCACGACAGGTGGTGTGACAGCTTGCATACTGGCGCCACGGTTGTTGCGCAGTATGGAAATGACGGAGCGCACGCGCCTCATTCTTCTCTCCTGTGCAGCGCCGCGATGAGCGCCCGGACCGCTGCCGTGTAATGAGAGCGGCGACGTTTCTCCCGCTCAAGCTAATTATCTCCCCGCTGCTTCGCATCCACACATGGTTCCCTTTAGCGGGAGATGGGGAATTTTTTTTTTCAACGCGCGTGGCCTTAGTTATTATGTCCACTTAGCTTGAGTGAGACGCGCATGGAGACGTGGTTCTGCGCAGTTCTTTGGAGTTTAATTGCACCTTGGTCAATTTCTTTGCGGAGGCAAAAAGGTATTCTCGTGTTGACGAATCAAAGAAACTGTTTAGAAAGCGCAGTATAATTGGGAATTGACAAGTTTCGGGTACTAATAGGAACGATACCGGGAGCACTCGTGCGAGGACTTCAGCAAGTAAGCTTTGTCCTTATTACGCGTCGCCGCAAGGACAAAAATGTGGCCTGTAATGACAACGGCTATGGCTCGATTGATGTGGAGCTAGCACAAACCATGATTACTAGTAAATGTGTATGCACATAATGCCACTCCCAGAGAGCGCAATAGATTGTGTTCTTTAAAATGAAAACCCTTAGAACTGCCACATTTAAAACAAGCACCATAACATCGATTCCCATGTACCTTGGGAATGGATGTTATGCGAAGCATGCGCAGAGAAGATGACTGTGTTGTAATTTTTTATTGAGCGAATCGTTACGAAATGACGCTAGAGATATGCACAAATTTTGTATTCACAGGCATGTGTTGAACATTTGCATCTGCTTTATATAACCAGTTCTTTACAACTGCGTAACCACGCCAACAGCAACATGGATATTAGCACCAACAGAAGCGGTACGCTGATATGTGTAGCACAGTTTCTGTAAGCGCGGGAGACACGTAACACGATCGAAGAACACAGGAGAAGTGCTTGTCCTCTGTTCTTCGATCGCATTACGTGTCTTTCCCGCTTACAAGAAACTATGGATCAGTACCAACTAGCCCGATTTCAGTGCCTTCTATGATATGTAGCGTTTGTGCTCGCGAGGATGGTAGCAATAGACACTGCTACAACATAAAAAATTACACCATCTCCCACTAAAGGGAACCATGTGTAGATGTGAAGCAGCGGGCGCTAACGCTGACACTGGCGGCGGCGTTGACGCTGGCGCTCATCGCAGCGTTGCGCAGGATAGAAAACTGGGGAGGCGCAAAGCACGCACTGATGGAGCGGTGTTTCCTACTGGAACATGCCAATCACTGCTAATGGGCAATGAGAGACAGAAGACTCCGACTGGACACAGAGACCCGCAGTCCGCTTTAGTTAACGCGCACGCTGCGAATTTTTATTGTTCCACAACACACAGGAGAAATCTCCCACCGGCACCACCTTGCAGGTCAAGATCCAGTGCCATATATACGGGGTGGCCAGTGAACGGTTGTGCAGCGCGAGCAGTCGTTTTAAAGACGATAGTCTTTCTTGGGATACTTAAACGCAAAAAATTTGGTCTGGCTGTCCGTCTGTCTGTCTGTCCGTTACCCGGATTCAGCTACACGGCCAAAGTTTAACTAATTTCTGAACGCCCAGCCATCTTGAACTGGTGTTTTCATTCATACTTGTGAAAATATTCCATGAAAAAGCAAATACTACGCATACCTGAGGATCAA
>JALIZH010001703.1:0-49388 GCA_030522465.1 Rhipicephalus appendiculatus | reverse complement strand
CACTCGCTGCGTCGTCCTCAATTTAAGTTGAACCCTCTTTGTAAGTCTCCAGGTTTCTGCTCCGTAGGTAAGTACCGGTAAGACGCAGATTGGGAAGAGTAAGGGAAAATATTTAATGGAGAGTATCCTAGTAACCTGCGATTCGCTGATGACATTGCATTGATGAGTCCCCTCAGGGGGACGAATTACAGCTCATGATTACTGAACTGTATACGGAAAGCCGAAGAGTAGGTCTGAAAATTAATATGCATCTTACCGAATGGCTTAATTAGCTTCAAACATTGTGATCTGTGCATCTCTTCGCTGAGTCTTTCATATTACATCTATTACCACAGTGCGTGAGATCGGCCGGATTTGTAATACTGATTTATTTATTGAGTTGTCTATTGCAACCTTAACGCTCTAAAGCAGGAGTCGTAGACACCCGGTTCGGGTGGCAACGTGCGGCCAGCCGAACTCGCGCTAGCGACGCATGACAGCACTTGACCCTCTTCATCCGATATTTTAAAAAAAATTTTAAGTAAGCATGTCCATGACCTACACAGACATGAATGGTCTTAAGTATTTTTGCGTTTGATCAGAGAGAGAGAGAATAAAATGAGAGTCAACCATAATTGTAGCATCCGGTTTGCTACCCTGCACTAAGGGAAAGGGAAATAAAGATGGGAGGGAAAGTGAAGGGAAGAGTAGACGCGTGAGAAAAGAAAAAAAAGAAACGAGAGCGGGGGTGCTATAGACAATTTGCGTGGCAGTGGCCTACTGTTTTGCATGAGGCACCACCTGCGCTCACCACGTGTTCATCGATAGCCGTTAAACAAAAACTCAGAAGTGGCGTCCAGACATTAGCCATTTTGGAGATCGATATTGGTATTGATATGTTGTCGGAATCTTTGTGCGAAATGCCCTTCACACGTGACCCATATATGGTATACGAGAAGGGTTTTTCAACTCGCAACGTAAGCTGACATTTTAAACCCCCCCCCCCCCCCCCCCGCTCGTACCTGCTTCGCTGCCCTGGCCCTTGCAGCAGTAAATGTTCGTGACTGCGGCCCGCTAGCTGAGATGAGTTTGAGACCAGTTTTCTAAAGCAGGGGTAGGCAACCTTTTGTGAGGGCGCGTTAAGTTAAGTAGCTCTAGTGTGTTCTAACCGGTGGAGCGCGCTCTTGTAAACTTAATGTCCGCCTCGGTGGAACAGTGGCTACGGTGCTCAGCTACTGAGCCTAAGGTCACGGGTTTGATCCCGGCCGCGGCGGTCGCATTTCCATGGAGGCGAAATGGTAGAGGCCAGTGTACTGTACGAACATGTCAGTGCACGTTAAAGAATACCAGATGGTAGAAATTTCCGGAGCCCTCCACTATGACGTCTCTCATAATCATATCGTGGTTTTGGGACGTAAAACCCCAGATATTATTATTATTATTATTATTATTATTATTATTATTATTATTATTGTTATTGTTATTGTTGTTGTTGTTGTTGTTGTTGTTGTTGTTGTTGTTGTTGTTGTTGTTGTTGTTGTTGTTGTTGTTGTTGTTGTTGTCGTTGTTGTAAACTTAACGGATAAAAAGCGACTTCCGGTACGGGAATACGGAGCGCGCTCAACGCGCTCCAACACTGAGATGGTTCATGAGAGCTCGCGCCTGCTTACGGCTTTCGCGAAAATGACGTGTTTCCCCGAGTCTCTCTCCTCTGATTCAGTGCGTTATCCTTTCCCACTCGTTCCTACGCTGTAAGCAACATACCACTCGCTATGTAACGCGTTCGTACCCCCGAAAGCAGCCGGCGGAACTGTTGTTAAGCTAAACTCCGAAGGCATCGCACTCGAGCGCATTCGAGCGCGCTCCTTTGGAGTTCCGAGAGCGCTAACTTAGCGCGCCCAAACTGAACCCAAAGAGTGCCCTAGGGCAGGCGTAGGCAACCTGCAGCCCGTGGGACAGTATTCTGTCGCCCCCAGGACGACGTCAAAATCCCTGTCCGTGCCGGTGTCTCTCTCTATCTGAAAGCCAACATGACTGTTTTGACCTCAGCTGGAGTTTTGCTTGTAAATTGCAAACTTGTGACATGGTTTCCGAAAATGAACATTTCTATTCCAATTCGCCGAATTTTTTCTTCTTGCCCCCCCCCCCCCTCCGGTTTGCCGTGCGGCCCCCGCCATGTCGGCTTCATGCCAATATGCCCTCCACCGCAAAAGGTTGCCGACCTTTGCATTAGTGCATACCAATGCCGACTTGCTAGTGTCACTACCAGACAACTCAGTCAACGTTAAGGTCGCCTCTATACAAGAGAACACAGCGAGCTCAATGTGTGCCGCCATATTTAGGCAGCACGTCGCGCCATCTGTAGCAAGCGCGGCGAAGCAACACCTTGAACTGCCACGCTAGCATACGCTCCGCAAATCAAACGCGAAACTTCCAACCCTAGTCCAGCTGTAAGCACGTTTCGCGCTTTTCTTCTCCAGGAAATTTGTGCTGTTTTCTTGTGAAACGTCGAGAAGACCTTCCTCAACAGCCCGGAATGTCTACAGCACGTATATTGCAGACTGCGGAATCAACTTCATCAGGTGCGCACTATCGTGATGAAAAGAAACGCGAACTGAGGAAAGCGTGACTTTCGGTTTAATCGAACTGTGACATGCCTTGACTGTCGCTAGGCGATACTTGTACCTTCAGCCTGCGTCACCGTAGCACTTGACTCCCGCTCCGGCTTGCGCTCATGCACCGCATGTGCTTATCATCGGCCAGTCATGCCTGGCACTCGGAACACACGCTCGGTGCAAAAGTGCCTGCCACAGCAAAATTTTATAATGCTACGGTGACGTCGGCTGAAAGCACACATTCGCCTAGCGACCGTCAATGCATGTCGCAGTTCGACTGAGTCGAAAGCCACGCTTTCCGCTGTTCCCTGTTCCATCGCTTCGCGATAGCACGCCGTTGCATTTCTACTAAACGTGCGCAGTACGCATGCACGCGTGAGTGAGTAATATCTCCTACTATTGGCATGCGGCCTGTGAAAGAGTACGGCAATGATTTGGTGCCGCATACTACAGGCATACTGCACGCAAATTACTGCTGTAAAGCGAAATAGCTGGCGTCACGCTTGAATACACGCAGTAAGTGTACTTATTCGTACACTCTTACTGGGGCTCGTAAAGTTTTTCAGAAGAGTGGCTTGTTGGGCAAGTTGGTTAAGTATCATATTAGAATAAGCGCAAAAAACAGGGGCGAAGAAAGAATTGTTTTTCAATAAAACTCAGTTGATAGTTTGCGCTGGTTTGTGTGGTTCTTTCTTCGTCCCTGTTTTTTGCGCTTATTCTATTGTGATAAAGTTTTTCCTGTTGATTGCAATTATCCACTGACAGCGGAGCTCGGCGTTTTTCGTTGCGAATGGAAATCTGTGCAATCTGAAAACATTGGACGACTCCCGCGTCATGTTGCGATCTTCACAGACAGTGCTGAGTAATATCTTCCTTTTGCGCTGATTGTTTTCGCACCCAAAGACGGCGCAGTGGCGCCCAGAGAAGTTCTTCTAATTGGGAGCGGTGTGAACAGTCGCTTTCTGGCATTTTAGAGTTCAAGAGATGCCGCTTGTCGTGATAACTTGACGCAGCAGATGCGCGCCTTGGCGTTTCCGAACAACATGGCGTTTGGGTGCGAGAGTACGCCTCCAGGAGCCTAGGCGCCTGTGTGGCGAGATAGGCATGCTCTGGTCTATAGGTTTGTTTCTTTGAATAATTGTTGGTTGCTTTACTACGCCTTCAATTAGACTAGTAGGAGTTCACGCGTGTTCTCAAACAGTTCGTTCCACACTCTGCGCACTATTCCTCTCACTAATATTTTTAGTAAAGTGAACGGAACGTCGACGCCGTTACCACGCGCTTAGCGCGCCAGCGGCGGTGCCTTTCAGCGACGCGTTGCGACAAGCTCCGAATACATACGCAAAGACGCCTGGCAGGTGATCTCTAATCCTGTCGGCACGATCAGCTGGAGGTCGACGAGACAACAGCGTCGATCGACCTCATCCCAGAGACGTCAATGCGGGCAAGGGCAAGGGGGAGTGGCAGCGAGAAAAATGACAGAAAGAAACGAGCGCAGCGTGCCATCGCGTGTGTGTTACAAGCGCGAATATGCTCAAAGGGGAAACGCTGATCGAATCAACGCGCCGCCGGCAGTGGCCAGACGTCGCCAAGCGGCGCGCGCCGGTTTCGGCCGCACGTGGTTGCCGGGCGACCTTGGGCGCGGAACGTGAGTTGTTCCCGTAGTAGGCCTGTCGGCGTATCTGGCGCCCGCGCGCCGTCGCGACCGAAAGGTCGTCGGGCGGTTGAAGTTCTTCGTGGCAAGCGTTTTATTATTTTTTTTTCGAGAAAGTGTGTGACGATGTCAGTGGCGACAGAGACACGACTTTCTTTTCCTATTCAAGGCCGTGTCGTCCTAGAACAACGCGAGTCATGACTCGAAGCATTTCACGTGCACTATAGGCATGGGACCGTACTCGAGGATATTAACACGCTATAATTGGTCATAAACGAACTAAGAACCAATTTTTATAGTACCTGTTTTCTTTGGTGCACCGGAAATTTCAGCTGTCAGAAATTTCAGAAATGTCAGTTCATGTAATCATGGACAAATCATGGAATCATGGAGGGATCATTGGTAAGCTGCCAGCTCGTAACAAGACCACGTGCCGCGTGACGCCTGCGGGCAAAAAGGAGAGTGTTCCACACTCTCCGTCATGGCTTCGAGTGGCATTGACTGGACACTTCCAGGTCTAAATGCACAGATATACCCGATAAAGTGTGCGGGAGAACGCCCGACACCTTAGCTCATTCGATAGAGCATCGGGCGCGTTATTAAAAGGTTGCAGGTTCGAGACCTGCCGGTGGCAGGTTGTTTTTTGGTTCGATTTGTCTCACCACATTTGTGTCGTAATTACTAGAATACAGGCAAAGCTCTTCAATTAAAGTCCCATAAACCTTATTTGTCTTCCTTATCCGTTCGTGTTCATTAAGGTTGTATCAACAGAGAAACGAGCCCTTAGCATTCCCTTCTTTCGTTCATTGATAGCGCGGATCTCGTTCGGGCAGGCATGACGCTTTCAGGTAGTATGTGAGCGCTTATTGGTGCGCCGTCAGACCAATAAGCTGAGCGTTAAAAGGAGTTTTAACGAGCTGTCCGCTCGTTAAAAGATCATATGCTACGTTACGCCAGCTGGTAGAAGGAGTGTTCCACACTCGCCGTCATGGCCATGCGCGGCGCTCACTGACACTCCCAGGTTTGCATGCACATAACGAGCCGATAAAGTGAACGGGAGGATGACAGCCGTCGTTGCAATTGGTAGAGCATCGCATACGATATTCGAAGGTTGCAAGTTCAGACACAGCCAGTGCCAAATTTTAGTTTCGTCCAACTTAATTTCTTCACATTCTTATCATAATTACGGGAAGTGACAGCCTCTACACTTTCCTTGGCGTGGTTGTATGTCGGTAGTAATTATTATTGTGTCTTACAAAAAAAAATAAAAAAAATAAAAAAGCACTGAGCCATTAAATACAACCTTTTGTCTTTAATCATCGAGTGGTAACGCAGAAAACGCCGTAAAACATTTCGTATGCAAACTTTTCAATCTGCGGCGCCGACGAAGGCGCACACGAAATACGTGTTGCAAATAGTGGCAGCTGAGCGCGATAAAGGTTCCTGTTCGCGCGCTGTAGTTCGCTGCGCATGCGCCACGGCTAGACATGGGCCCACTAGTTGCCGCGGGGGCCGGGCTGCATCTCAACCTAAAGCCTTGTACTTCGTAATAAGCGTTGAATAAAGAGGGGCTACTTAATAATAGGCATGTTGAAATTATAGGCATCAATGATGGCGCGCTAAAGCACTACCAGACTACGCATGGAAATCCGGATGATTCATACGCGGAGCACCAAGGCTTGTTGCCACGCAACGCGACGCGCCAGATTTTGTGATTTTCAAACGCAATCTAAAGAAAGGTCCCAGTTTCACCGCAAGGGTGAAGCAATGAATGCAATATCAACAAATTGTAATGTTATACGAAGTGAGGCTGGCAGCTAACTTTTTTGGATCCGATCTCACGCATCTCTCCAAAACGCTGGTCTAAGAGTCTACGGCCGCTCCAGGGACACTCTTCGCACAGACTCTTCGCGTTGAAAGCGCAGTACGTAGAAGGGTACACGAGTAGCCCGCTGACGGCTGCCGAGATAGCGAGATGACGCACGCGCCAGCGACGACCGCGCTCGTAAAATCAAAGGTCGCAGTTCCTGCTCGAGGGACCCCCCCCCCCTCCCCCATATCTTTTCACGCTCGTTAAAGACGGGCGGGGCGTTTCCTATCTGCTTAAGCATTCGACGGCTGGTCTAACAGGCGGGGGGGATCTTATAGCATGCCCCTCGGAGCGAAGGAGATCGGCTGGCTTGTTAGATCTCCGCTTGAGCCGCGTTCGTCGCCCCCCGCTCGCGCGCTATTGCCCGCGGGTCGTGCGATGCGCTGGAGGATCTTATCAATTTAGACTTCATACGCGACGTGAGGGTGACGGCGACGGCAAAAACCCACCTAGACTGTCCATATAATTGATATCGCAATAATACAAATCCTGAGCAAACTGGGAAAAATAATGCTCGATTAGGTCACAGTCCTTCCACTGCAACTATATTCGTACACAACTCCAGAAGTACGGAGAGGCCCCGCCCAGATGACGGAAGTGCGACAGCCAATCACCTCCGCGACCTAAGAAATCCTCCCGCACTTGCACTGGGCAACATCCTCCGAAGTCGGAATTAGCATCCCTCCAGCTCATGACGCCACTCTGCACAGTGCACTCATCTGTGAAATCATGTGAGCTTCAACCTTTTGAGTGGGAAATGCTGCGGACTTGTAAAATTGTATCTTACTACCGTATCTTGTGACAAGTTCTAGCCGGTTCTCAGTCCCTAAAGATCTATTGCATGTTTGTAAACAGGGGTAGGCGCCGTCGACATACTGAGGCGCCTGTAGCGACGTCGCGGCGCGTGGGCTCCGCCGACCCCGAAGCTCGCCACCGCCCTCCATGATCACGTGACAACTGGAACAGCAGCGGCAAAGCTACCTCCGAGCACAGCGCGTCGGGGAGCCTCCCGCGCGCGCGGGAGGCTATCCGACGCGCTGTGCTCGGAGATGCAATACGTTACTAATGCATCCCCGAGCACAGCGCATCTCCGAGCACATCTCCGGGAGACTCCCCGACGCGCTTGTGACTTGCTAGATACATTACATAAATAAATTACCAGCCCACCAAAGTAATTCAATACATTACCTATTATGTCAAAATGTAACTGAATTGTTGTTTTCCCAGTGCTGTACTTTCATTTCTGCAAAGTTCGATAGTGTTCTTTCTCTCCATCATAACTAAGGTGTTTAGAATTCTTCAGTGTATTTGTTTGCATAGTCGGCGCGGGGACCGTCCCACTCTTTGGTCATCTCTGCGCACGCGCACTGCATTCCAGCTTCCCTGGCTTGCAGTAGCACGGATAATTGGGCTAGTTGGTATTGGTTCATCTTTTAACTGAATAAAGGCGCGCGCACAGACACGGACACTAGAACAAGAAAATGCACTCAACATATGCGCCACTCGCAACTAAAGTTTATTCGAAAGAAAGGCATGTACATATATATCACTTGGAATAAATGCGTAAGCGCACCCTCCATCACGTTAACAGACAACTAATTTTCATATCTCATCAGCACTCTGAGGGTCTGATCTGAGGCACGTGTTTTATAGCCCCATTTGTGTGTGTGTTTTTTTTTTTTTTTTTGCTGTTTCACTTGCCAGGTCACGTGACAGAAGTGATATATATGCACATGCCTTTTTTTCGAATAAACTTTAGTTGCGAGTGGCGCTTATGTTGTGTGCATTTTCTTGTTCTAGTGTCCGTGTCTGTGCGCGCGCCCTTATTCATTGAAAAGATTCCCTGCTTCCTTATCTTGGCATAGTAGCTGCCGCCTTCATTATAGGCTGTACTGTTGCGCTCTTCTGTAGTGGTCGCAGTCTCATCGACTGTTTCGTTCGCCAGCCGTGAGTGAAAGGGGAACAGTTATCATTTATGCGTGCGCCCGCGCACCGTTACCAGAATAAACGACGCGGGCAACAATCGCAAGACAGCAGGCATGTGCTTAGTGCCTGCGCTCATTGTATTGCGTGCCTAATCAAGCGAACTGTATGAGAAAAAACAAAAAACAAAACAACAACATCGGACTCAGGGTATATCGGAGCACAGACATCCTAGAAAAAGTATATCAAGGTTGACCTGTACAGGAACGCGACTGTCTCTAACTTATCAATACAAACAACCTACCCACTTACTGCAGATGATAGAAAGCCCTTTATTCAATTTTGCTTAATTGGGCGGCTGAAAATCATGGTTATCATCTCGCTTTCTGCCGCCAATCGCCACATGACTTAATTTCAGAGCTGCTCATCAATTACTTCCCAGCTCGTAATTTTAAGAAAACTGTACAATTTAATTTTGTTCGCACCATATGCGCAACGCGAGTTTGCCGAAAAGCTTACGAGTGTTTCGCGAGCTGGGCATTCAAAATACTCGTGCACTTCAAAGCGCTGTAAGGAATGAAAATATCTTCCCCCTCCAATTATGGTGCCCGCTTGCCAAATTTCAGCGCTTACTTATTTCGGTCTCGAATCTATCTCTGAGCAGCATGAAGCAGCGACAGTGTCAAACCTAAAAGAGTGACAAACATAAAACCCTCATTTGTCACTGCGTTCCTTAATTGCAGTTAAAAGGGATATTTACACAACATCAATAAACAAATAAAAAATGTACACTGCAGTCAGTCGACAGACCGTCCACATTAAACGCAACAAATTTTGTCAAAAGCACCTGTTTTTCCGTTACTAACCACTTATACAGGAGCTCGAGGTAAGGCCTTCGTGGAAATTTGTTTACAGTGACAACCGCAGCACTTGAAGTAATACTGGAATTTGGGCTTTCGCGGATTACCTTCGAAGGCTCCCTCTGCTACTACCCCGTATATTACTTATTGCCCTTGGAAGGTTTGCCGCTTGGATGGGTGTGCAAATTTTCTAGCAGAGGCTTTGCCCAGGAGGATTGCGCAGCGCATGCGAGCGGGCTTCGGTTGATTGAGGCCGTCTCTTGTGACAACGTAAACCAGGGACGAAGTGCTGCAAAAAAAAAAAAAAAAAAAAAAAAAAAAAACGGGAGCAGACCATGTTCAAGGCTGTCTCAATTGCCCGAAGACGTTGGGAGTGGTAGAGGAGCCCCGAGTAGTCGGGCTGCGTCGTCGCACGATAACGTGCACGTTAAGCGGTGTTTAGAGGAAGATAATTGGCTTTACAGGGCGCACCAGGACAATCGCAAAGTTGGCGGCAGTAGTCTCAACGACACAGCAGGCGCTGCATCGAGCAATTGAGCGCACGCATGACTGAACCGAATGAGAAACAATAATTCTTTCGCTTTCGTTACACGCGTCCTTGCCGGATCGAGGAACCGTTTGATTTCGCCAGCATCATAATGTCCCTTAGTTTTCGTTTATTCTTGGCCATTGTGTTGCTCTTCGGCAGGCGAATGTTACACAGTTGTAGTACACCGTGGCGTATTCTGCTTGCAGAAAGTACTGTCGCGTGCATAGTGATCTGCTGCTAACACCGGTTCTATGTTTTCGATTAGCACGTACGCATAACTCTCATTGGTGGCCTGAGCTTAATTTGCTCAACAGGCTGGCTGCGTAGAAGCCAAATCACAGGGCGAGGTGATAATGGAGATACTAAAGGTGATTGGAGCTGGTGTCTCCAATGACTACACTGAACTTCTTCACTCTTTAGGTACTCTCCCTCACAGCAATGCTATGGTGAGCGAAAGCCTAAGAGCATAGTGCCAAAAGTGCCACTGTGCCACTCAAAGACAGCTTTTGTAAATCGTGAGCCAATTGCTTCGCGTGATACCCATGACGTCAAATGGCTGTTCGAGTTTTTAGAGGCCGATTTCGTCGTACAGGGAGTGTATGTCTCTCGTTTGCTTTCACATGAAGCCTCATGATTTCGGCAAATTTGCGGGTTATCTTAACACAATTGCTCAGCGGCCAACAATACACCAGTGTTGTACGGAACGGCGTTCCAGGGAACGAGGTTCCAGGAACCAGTTCCTTTTGGCAGGAACGGAAGAACGCCACCGATCCATTCAGGATCGGTGGAACTGTAACGTTCACTCGTTACGTTTAAGCAGGAACGGTAGAGGGAACGGCGTTCCTTCTGTAAACGTTCCACGGCATTCAACAGGCGCACGTACGCAGCACATCATGCGGGAACAGGGCGGATGGGCAACCATGTGAGGCGCGTAAATGTAGCGCTCGCCTATCACGTGACTACTTTACATTCCTGGTTTTTACTTCAAGGAGCCCGCCGGCGGCGCAGGCAAGCGAAAGACGCCGAGACTGACCACGTGCGGGAGGAACAGTTGATTTTTTACTCTCATGTTTCAGTTATTGGTATCTATTGACAAGCTTACGCAAAGATTATTGGTAAGTGCTATAAATTGAAAGGAAAGGTCTAATTAGGTTATGCTCGAGGTTTTCCATGTGTCGTAGAAAAAAAATTATCATCATCATGAACCGGCACGCACTCTCCTCGTCATCGCCATTCTCTTCTGCTTCTCTCCCAGAGCACGCGGTCGCTGATTTGTCCGGCGCGAGATGCAATAACTCTGATGGGGCGAGAGAAAGAGTACAGAGAGAACGAGAGGAAGGGATACAGAGAAAGAGATACATGTTTGGCTACAAAAAGTTTTCGGCGAGGCGAGATTCGACACCGCCTATCCACGATCTGAAGGCGAGCGTCGTAACCACTCGGCTATCTAGTTGTTGTTGTTTTTTTTTTTCTTTCATGGTATTTATTCAACATAGGCATGACACTTCGAAGCAATTCAATACAGACAGGGAACTAATGTGTTCATTTCGCTCGTATCACGACCCAACGACAAACACACAGTACTGTAGATTTCGCATTCATCTCTAGAACGAATACATAAAATACTGCCATTTCCCATTCTACACTAGAATGGTGGTAAGGATAAACACCTCACCAATGCAGTATACCATTTCGGCTGACTTTCCATTTGCTCGTATACATCTCTCATTGGCTATGCTTCTTTCTGCAGCATGCGCGCGCGCCAGAAGAGTATAGTATATCTTTGTATAGCATATCAAGGGGGGTGGGAAGGAGATGTGATGGTGAGGAGGCGCGAAAGGAGTAGGGATGGATGGATGGATGAACAACTTTATTCTTGTCCGGCAAGACGCACGTTAGCGCGCAGCGGGCGACTCCCACGTCGGGACCGCCAGGCCAAGCCTGTCGGCCGCTCCGCGGGCCTGCTGGACGGCCCAGATTGTTCGGCCAGGAGGGAGCTGCGGAGGGCCGTCTCCCACCTAGCCGAAGTAGTATCGGGGAAAACGAGTATATAGAGACAGAGAAAAAGAAAAAAAAAATGGAAGGCCAGCAAACGTACACAGAGAGAGAGTGATAGCGAAAAATATATAAAGAAAGAAAACACAAAAATAAGAGAACGAAAGGCAAGAAAGAGAGCAAAAGATAGAAAGAAAGAGGACGAAATTTACAGAAATATGTTCGCTGGCTGTGAACCGGGGACTTTACTACAGTGCAAATGTGTATCCGCAACATTATTTTCTGCTCACACTGAAATATTGAATCATCACTCATTAAACACCTAAGTAATGTCCCTTTCGATGCGATTTCCTGTGCAAGAAATTCAATTATATTGGCACATTGGTGGAAATTTCTATTTGAATATGTGAAGTGCAGTATCCTGCCTGCGCCTTTGAAGACCGACGTTGAAAAGTGCCACATGTGTTGGACTTGAAATAGACGAGCAAGAAAGTTGCAGTTACATGTATGTAGTAAGGCCGGTGTTCTCGAAAATTGGCTAGGAGCGTTTATTTAGATTTCTTTACTTATGTATAACTTGCAGTCGGCAATGTTAAATTCGTTTCATATATGTAGGTCGATGGGAGCTTTAAATTTCTCACTTCATTTTGCTTCAGGATTATCCGACACCATATATTTATTCAAAAAGGGAATTGTAACGTTAATGTAACGACACGTTCCAATTTCGGAAATGTAACTGTAACGAGTTGCTTTTGCATTTGAGGAACTTGTAACGGGAACCCGTTCCGAAATTGTGAAGGAACGAGGAACGAGCTTTCGTTCCTGTTTTAGAGGAACGTGTACAACACTGCAATACACTGATGGCAGGAAGTGAATCCTCCTCACACTGCTAAAAGCATTGGTACCGCGTTCGAAGGCCTGAGTAAGATGAACGTTTTGTCCGTTAAGAAGCATTTCTTTCTCAGAAACACGCATGCACTTCCGTGCAGATTTGTTCTAAAAACTGGCGGATGGATATTTTCGCTTCCATATTCATTTGGCGCAGAATGCTAATTAGCCGAGGAATAGCGCTTAGCCGTCAGTGTGGTCGAGGTCATGCATGCTTCTTAAATGGAAAAAAAATATCGAGGGTGTGTTCAATCCCGGCCGCGGCGATCGCATTTCGATGGGCGCGAAACGCTTGAGACCCGTGTACTGTGCGATGTCAGTGTACGTTAAAGAACACCGGATGGTCGAAATTTCCGCAGACCTCCACTACGGCGTCCCTTACAATCATGTCGTGGTTTTGGCACGTAAAACCCGAGATATTATTATATTATTATAAATGAAATTGAGGTTAACCGGGGATTCGTGCTCGCAAATAGGCTATCGTCACGGGCAGACACAACGATTAGTTCTAGTTTACGTTTGAGAAAGGGGTTACACTGAAAAAGATCACGTGTTCCATAACTATTGTTTTCTTCAAGCTGCCTAAAAATGCCTAAAAGGGATTCTGAAGCAAGCTTAAGGCAGTTGGCGTCCCGCCATGAATTCCGATGCAGTCGTTTTTGTGTATCAGTGGAAGTGCACGGAGTCGCCCCGCCATGCTAAGATGGTGCGTGTGACCCAACATGTGATTAATATTATGCGGCAGCTTACACTTGACGCACAGCGGTGGATTACGCCATCGGACGTTAGGCATAAAACTACGGGTGAAGTTGCCGCGGAATGTCCACCTATGAATGACTGTATGTCACGAATGACCGTTGTCGTCGACGCTCGCTGTAGTTCCCAGATGGAGCGCAGGTGTGAAACATCTGTGCGCAATACCGTCTACAGAACGCACACAGCGTGCATAAAGTTTAAAAAACAAACTAATTTAAAGGCCACAACACCGTAATAACACCGACATTTAACCAGCCATCAATCAAAGCATATGACACAACAAAATGTTAACAAGAACAAAATAGAAGGCCATGATTCACGATCCGATGCACACTGCTTCGCCCCATCATCAGCATTCATTTCGTGGATCTGCAGCCATTTTTGAGGTGCTTCGTTTACCGGAAAGTTAAGTGGGAGCTATCGTAATAGTGCAGCTGAAACATTCAGCCAACAAATAATCGCTTCTCTTTCAAAACGAAAGCGCTTGCGTAGTTTACACTCTTCCGCATGGTACTTTGCAAATCGTCGGCTGAGCAGTGGCGGAGCATAATTAGACAGGGACCTACTTCCCTCGGGTGCCTCCATGCTCCTTCCATGCGTGCCTTTGCGGTGTGCCTTACTGTTGCCGGAAGATCTCACCATTTTGATTAATTAAGACAAAACTTTAATTACATTATCAAACGAGAAAACTGACTGTCAGCGTCAACATAAATGATTACGGCTTGATGGCGTCATCGTGACATAATGACGTCATAGATCGGCAAAAATGGTGACGCGTTATGACGTTACGTGATGACATGACGAGATGCCATCGTCTCTTGGTCAAAGGTGGGATGAACCCAGAGTAGAGCTGTGCACGGGCCTAATTTTCAAGCCCGAGCCCGGCCCGGGCCCACTGACTGCGTCGAAGGCCCGCCCGAGCCCGACCCTAAAGGGCTTCGAGCCCGTCCGGCCCGGCCCGACGTACAAAAACACAAACCCGGGCCCGGCCCGGCCCGACCCTATGAAAGTTTGCTGCGGAGACAAGATACCACTTTTTCATCATGTGGCATTTTATTCAACATATCAAAGTTAAACATACGCAAACGACACATCTTAGTGTGTATACACAGATTACAAGTTGTGTAAAAATAACAAGCTGTGTAGTGATTCGCACTTCAGTGAAATGCGGCGCTCCTACATCACATATCCCGTCGAACTGAAGTTCCGTTCGCTGCTCGCACTGGTAGCCGGAATCACAAATATTTTTTTCGCAAGCATAGCAAGCTTGGAATAATTAGACTGCTTGTTCTTCCAGAAGTTTAGCATCTGTGATGCAGGACAGGAGGATGATTGCATGGATAAATAATCACAAAGGTGATCTGTGTGCTCATCGCTAAGTGTTAGAAGACAATTCCGGCACAACGTCTATATTTTTGGTTTGATGCGGGCTTTGCACCTGGCCCGGCCCACCCGATGCCCGAGATGAGTAGCCCGAGCCCGGCCCGGGCCCGAGATGGGAAGCCGTCCGCATACCCGAGCCCGGCCCGCGGGCCGGGCCGGCTCGGGCTTTCGGGCTACCCGGAGCCCGTGCACACCTCTAACCCAGAGGCACTGCAATAGCAAGTAAAGTGGAAAAACTTGGAGCGAGTCCGATCTTTGAGGCAGTGCAAAACCACGCTAGGTGCAGAAAGTTTTCGGGGGTTGGAGAGCAAGCATCGATGCATCCACTCATAAGAAGAAGAAGAAGGTGGCTTTCGCCTTCGAGTCGTCGGAGGAGAATGCACAATGGACCCTGTGAGTTCTTTTTTTGAGTGGCGAAGCACGTGAAGGCCGAGGCTTGTCCGTCCACGGTGTCCGTTGTCACGGCTACCGTCGAAATATATGTGAGACACAAATAAAAAGGTTTAACGATTGACGAACATCAATCGTCATTGCGGCAGAACAATATCAAACACCTACAAGCAGAAACCTTTTATACTAGTCGGCGACTTCAGCGTAGACATTATGGACCTGAGGACCTAGCTTTGTCGTCGACTCTTTATGTCACTTGATGTCACTCAATTCACATTAATAAGGGCAACGCTCGGGTAACGTACGGCTACTCACCCATACGATATCCAGAGCTCTGCCCACTCGTCATGATTGACTTCGTGGAGATGCGTGGATTTTTTTTTCTATCCACCTGTCTTACTTCGACAACCCACATATACGCCAGACTATTTCGCCTCAAATATACACAAAGGAACAAAACACACCGACGCAAACTTCACCGAAACCATGCGGTGGTCCAAATAAGCATGCATCCCGCGTTCTGCAGTGGTGCACGCGAAGCAGGAGCCGCTTTCTTTTTTCTTCGCCACACTCTAGTTGCGACGCACAAAAACACTCAATCGAAGCACTGGCTCCGAGCACTTGTACTAAACCACTTCGCGTGTCCTTAACCGAAATCTTAAGCGTGTCAGAGGCTGGCGAGTTTGCGCTTCGCCGCCGCATGCGATCGAGAAACAAGCTCTTACGCTTTGTTGTGTCTACGTCCTGCGTCTGTAGATGTGATTGCCCTCTCAGCGCGAAGGCACGAACAATGCGAGAGCCGTGTAGACAGACGCGTTCACTGGTAAATAGCGACAGCTGATAATGAAAAATACGAGCTGAGAACTTGGCATTACCCATCGGGATGTATTCTTCAGCGTGGTAACTTCACTCCTTGATGCATGTTGATTTGTAAATAGAATGTCGCATTAAAGCAACCCCCGACGTCTGATAACGGCTGTTTATATAATTGCGAATGCAGCATAATGCGGAATAAGTCAGAGGTGTGCGAAAAGTCGAGTTTCGAATTCGCATCAAATAATACCTAGTCGAATAATTCTATTCGAATTTCAATTAGCTAGTATTCTATAATATGTGGGCTTTTACGTCCCAAAACCAGGATATGATTATGAGAGACGCTGTAGCTCCAGAAATTTCAACCATATGGTGTTCTTTACCGTGCACTGATATTGCACAGTACGCGTGCCTCTACCTTTTCGCCTCCACCGAAATGCGACCGCCGCGGCCGGGATCGACCGAATAGCTAGTATTCGAAGTTTCGAATGACGAATATCCAAAAGCCGACAAAGGCCAATGATGAAACTTAGTTAGGGGGGACTGCTAACGCTGTTATAATAGGCCTTTCGATAGAACTTTCACCGCTATCCTGCATAGTTCAAAAGTGAGAGCGTTTTCTTTAAAGGAGATTATGCCATTTCAGTCCGCAAAAAAATAAATACATGAAAAAACTGTCAAGGCTTTCACAACTTCGCTTCCGAAACGAAGGTACGGACTTCTTGCGCAATTCGATCGCGTATTCCATAAGCGCAGTAAAACGTCCCGACTTTGACCCGCGACACCCTCAGCAATTGGCTTCACATGTGAAATTTTTTTTCAAGCTGTGCAGTCTCCACCGCCGCGCCGCCGCAATCGCTCAGAAATTCCCATCGTTCCGGCGCGCAGTTAAAACGCTGCTCTGAACGGGCGCTCGAAGATTTTGGGACCGGAGCACCCATGGCAAAGAAGCACACCATTACCGTTGTCAAATGAGCCATATTGCGTAAAGAAAAAAGGAAATACTAGCCACCAAGTTCTCTTCAATTAGCCCTTAGAAACTTAGGAGTGTATCCGCTGCTGACTGGAATAACGGCTCTTGTATCAACATACCTGTGCGCCCATAAAAACTGAAGAAAACAAAAATACCTCCTGAACCTCGTCATGAATTTGTCGTCAAAAACCTCCAAGCCTCGTCATAAATTTGTCCCCGCGCCGTAGCATCCCTAATTTTTCTTTTGTCTCGCCGTAACTAAGCAACTACTAAGCCAGCTATGTGTCCAGATGCCTAGTAGCGGCGCTGGTATAATATCCTGTGTAGCGGCAAAAAGTCCCGCCATATTCCGCCAATGATGATGAGTGGGCGAAGCTCCGGAGATTAAATGTGGTAAACCCTGAATCTTCCGTACATTTTGCCCACTCGATCATACAAAGACGTGACACAAACACGGGGGGTGATGTGGTTATATACAGTATATACACAATGTTTTATTATGCACATATTGATAAGTATATGCACAATGTTTTGTTATTCACATATGGGTAGATGTTGTTTTGTCCAAGAGCTCTTTTATTATTTTAAGGACCACAAGGAGGGGGTTCCCCTCATTTTAATCATATATGACTAAGCTCAGGGTAACGTTTCCCTTTGAGTATAATGGCCTTGTGGTCCGTAAAATATAAAGCCAAGGGATGATGAATTGGATGTAGTGTAAAGTTCGAGAATGCCATGTCTATACAAGTTCCCATGATAGTGGTGGGACGTTTGCATTCATATGAAATGCACCGGAGAGCGTAACGGGACACCATGTGTTGGACTAGCCAGTCGTCGTTCATGATGGCCACGTTAAAGCCTCCGGCGAGTACGAAAGGGTCGTGTTTGTATTCACTTTCGCAGTGCAGCATCGCCTTCTCGATGTATTTGCCGATGTTTCTCTTGGACAGGTTAGGTGCCAGATACATAGTCATGATGACGATTCCGTTTGAGAGCATCACAGCGGCGTGCTCCCCGTTGTGGCTATGGTTGGTGAGCGGTAAATGGACATCCTCCGCTGTGTCTGGTAGCTTGACGTATATCCTGACACCACCCGCCGTACGCTCTGCTTCTTCGGTGCAGATGATTGGAACGGTGGCTGCACCGGGGGAGTGATGTACAAGGCTCGACCTTAAGGAGCTTCGCCCCTAAAAGAGAATGTGTGTTCTGGAACGCGCTTATTCTTCATCATCATCAGCGTCATGGTCTTCGTCATGACGTATAATGGTTACCTTGGATGTGCTGTGCCGTGATGACAGCGTCATCGTCATCACACTAGCGTGACTAGACCGGGGGACGGGGTATACCGGCGGAGTGATGTACAAGCCTCGACCTTAAGGAGCTTCGCCCCCTAAAACGCTGACATTGGTGCTCCAATGACCTTCTGTGAGCAATCCCGTGGTAGAGTCGGTAAATTTATGAAGTAAGCAGTTGTGGTTGTGGTGGCCTAATATCGGTCGTGGTGGTGTTGCTTATCAGTGCCAATTGTGGTATTCATGTTGGTTATTTGGTTTTATAATGTTATAATAGCATAATGTTGTTACGTTCTTCAATGCAACAAACATTAGTTATGTACTCCCATGACTCAGCAAGCCATAGTCGATTGGCGCTCAATTTTCGAACTGTGGTTGTGATACCGACTAGCCCACCCAGCTGTTATGTTACAATATGATGTGATGTTAACGATTATGATACAAGCATCAGTGCCCCATGGGCCGCACTTCGTTTCGAAAAGCTGACAATTGTTCTCTCACACGAGTGCTGACGTTACGTCAGACCAAAAGCCACCCTCTAGGCGTTGGCGTATAGTCGACGTGCCTCGCAACAGAACGATGTGCGCACATTTGTTGAAATTGCACAAAAGCTTCATTTCAGATTGTAAAGTTTAGCGCAAAGCCGAAAATTGCGGCCTAGACAGCTAATCCGTGCTGCTTCACATGGCTGATCCCCAGCATGTGTGGGATCTGCCAGAATTTTTGTGTGATTATTTGTGATGATTCACAGATGTTGTGAGAGTTCGGGAATACGCACGGTTTTGTTCACCGTCACAGTGCGCGCAGTGAGTTTTGCCAGAGCGTTTTTAAAAAAGTTGTCTTCCCCTGTACACTTTGCACAGGTATGTCAAGGTCAGCAACTTTGCAAAGTGTAGCAATTATTCTCGCACTTAAACATCATCTAGCTTCTGGAATGGCGGGTATTGCATGAGTTATTTTTTTTTTTTGTATAGCTGGTGCATGTTGATTCTTTGCACGTTTTTGACGTTACGGTTGTTCTTGACTTCCAAGAGTTTTACCTTGGTCTGTTCTAGCAAGACAGTTTCGAAATAGGTTTCCGGCTGTATATGATATAGCAGCGAAAAAAAAGCTTGTTTTATCTTACGAAAAGATGTACTCACGTTTTCGTTGCCCCGTACTTTGAGCGGCTCGGTCAAATAAACGAAGAAAAAATTCGACAGATACCACGTACCATGGGAATCGATGTCATGCGAAGCATGTGGAGGGAAGGTGAATGTTCTGTAAATTTTTGGTTGAGCGAAACGTTACTAAGTAAGTCTAAACATGTACAAATGCTATACGCACCGACATGTATGTTGAACAGACGCATATGTTTTATATAACCAGTTGTTAACAGTTGCGTCACGATGCCAAGAGCTACACGGGTATTACCAGCACCAGAAGCGGTAAGCTGAAATGTAGTGCTTGTGAGGATGGTAGCCAGCTTCAGTGGATGGCGCTTAAGTACAATTTACACTAACCCGACGTGACGCCTGTATCAATAGAGTACATATATAATGTTTATAAAATTAGGTGGGCAGCACTGCAACCACAATTGACGTTTCACCAACAATACGCTGGCATAGCGTCTTTTTCCAAAGAATTTCCGAGACCTGCGTGGCTCCGTGGTAGAATACTTGATTGCCATGCAGAATGCTTGAGTTCGATTCCTGCTGGGACCATTACATATATTCTTTGCATTCGTCGGGTCAACGCTGTCGATGTCGGTTTTCTTAACGCTCGGGCATTTAAATTACGAATGCCTGCTCTCGCCGTTCCTCGGTGGCGCATAGCCGCATACAGCGCAACACCTGTGGCGCATAGCCGCATACAGCGACCCATAGTATACGGGTATGTGCCACACGTGTCTGGAAGAAAGGGTTTGACGTCGTACGCGACGGGATTTTCACATTATTCATGTCATGACCAGACAGTCATAATCGTCAAACCCTCTTACCCTCCCATACTAATCTTGGTCTAGCCCAAGTTAAGGAGGTGATCACGAGAGCACCCCATACGTAGGCGGCTAGATAGATAAATAGATATATTGATACGTAGATAGAAACGCTGAAAGTGTCTGCAGTACGAACCATTTCATTCGGACTTCGCATTTTTTTCTAAAACTTTATGGGTGACACATGTGCTCATTTATGCAGCAACCACAGCTACCCACCACAGCGCCCTACGAGGGAATGCTGCAAGTTGCAAGTTTCGACTAGACATAGTTATTACTTGCACAGACCAGTCGTTTATCGCTGGTAGAACCTCATGCGCCTTGAGCAATATTGGCTACTTACACAAGTCTAGCCTGCAGGAAATCTATAAATAACGAGAAAATAACAGGTAGGGCCGATCGCAAAGACGAGAAGGAAGTTAAACAGTGAAGAGGTGGCAAGCAACAAGCGACTGCTGATTTCCCCCGGGCAGGCCTACCAGGTGGTGCCGTCTCTGTAAACCTACGGCGTGTGTTGGTTCTGTTGACCCGATGAAAATGAGGTGCACGTGTCACCCACGTCAAGGGGTATTTTGCCACTGCTAAGGGGCGTTAATAATCCTATCATCCAACTTCGAGTCAACACGTGGAACTCAATCCTATAAAGGTGCGTATCATCCACGTATGGTTACACGTGGACAGGGCTCGAGATCCCCGTTAGCTCGGACCCACGTTGTCTCTACACCCTTAACACCTTTCGAGTCAGACGCCCCTGCTGCGCATAAAGACATTGAGATCGATGGCGTCCGATTATTTCATTCGAAGGACTTAACGGAGTAATATTGCAATAGACGAAGTTCGCGTTGTGCCTCCGTCGCACGAAAATTCTTCGCATGATGGAAGTATATTCGGGTGCAATGACGATTCGCTCGTGAAAACAGCATCAGCGGCTCATTGGAGGCACATGTTGAAGTCTGGATAAGAAGCGACCCGCTTCAAACATATAGCGCATTCAAATATCGTACCTGCTAGCGAAAGTGGTTTCATTCGCAGTAATTTGGCTCATACCTGTAATTAGAAATCTGCCACCGGTGACACAGCTTGCAGAGAACACCTAAAACATGCGTGGCGTAATTTCCTGCATGATTTATTTATTTATTTATTTATTTATTTATTTATTAATTAATACTGTCGATCCCATCAGGGATCATTACAGGAAGGGCATGTTTGCTTGTTACAATATGACAATACAAATAGCAAAAATGCAAATACTACAACGGATATTGTGACAGACTTATACGTGCATATCAAACATGGAAACATGACGTTATGTTACTGGATGAAATGACTGGTAAACACCGTCGTGTCGGAGACACGACTCACAGTACCAGGGTGATGGCCGAGGAGATAGGAGTCAATCAAGATCATGGTATGACTGTGAAACTCGGGTCTCTGACATGGTGTTTACGGTCATATATTATTGTGTCCGTGATTCAGAGAAACGTCTAGCACCCTTGCCCATCCCCCCCGTTCTTTCTTTTCTTTTTATTCACAATTTTAGTCATACAATTCGTCGCGACGCCCTCCCCCCTCCCAATCCCTTGCATCCACAGTTGCCCTCTCCCCCCTTCTTTGTTCGGATTGGACGAGAGGGTACGAAGCATATACGCGCTAGCGCTAAGGAAATCAGTTCTAGCCTTGAGGAAGACAAGTCCACTTGTAGAAACGTCGGCTCGAGCACACAACCCCTGTTTACGGATTTTTTCATATAACTACACTTAACACGTGTTTCAGACGTCATGACTGATATATGTGTTATGGTATGTATATTTAATAAGGGTATATTGGTGACCACTAAACTCATTTTGTAGGCGGGGCACAGGTTTGCCATTGCTTTGCTTCCTCAGTCCCCCCTTACTCGCATTTTCCGCATGGCAGTGCTCAGCCCTGCTCATTGTCCCTATGAACGGAAGGCTACTTGCCCACATGGCCACTTTTATACACGCACGTACTGAGGCGCAGACTTCAGGTGCTGCAACGTACTATGTGTTCGCGCGACAGATAAACTAGTAAGAATCACTCACTTTTACTCTGTCCTAAATAACGGGTACGCGACATCTCTCAAGGGAAGAAAAACACTATGGCTAATCGGGCAGATGGAAAGGTCTGCTTTCGTGGTGCATGAGTTCAAGGTAAGAGAAAAATCGCTAAGCCTGATGTTTTCCTTTATTTTTCTGGCAATCCATTCGCGCATCCCATACTTTAAATATAACGAAGAGCAAATGAAAAGTATGCCAGGATATCATCTGTGTAGCGACCTAAAACAGCGCCAGCAGAGACGCTCACCTGAAGTGAGGCCAAGGCCGAGAGGTTGTTAGCGGTATTGTTTGAAGTATGCAACGAGGACACAGCATTTGCCTGACCGTGTCATTGTCAATGTCAAATGCCACCATGGAATCGTGTCTCCTTGCAAGCAAATGAGCAAAAAGCGCGAGACAATCTGACCTACTGCGAACAACTTTACTTTCGCAAATACGAGCTTCTGAAATGCATTTGGACGCGGAGGCATCTCTTTCGGGTTACCGTGTCAGGTTTCAGCGTATTCTGTCACCTCTTGCTAGATTTACATCTGGGGCCGCCCCAGGAAGTAATTCAGCCGCACGTGGGAGCGTATGGGCGCCGAGGCACGTGTTGGAGGGGCATAAGCGATGCGCACGTGTTATCGTGAGGGTTGCACGGAAGCGCTTGCAAATGTGACACGCATCTGGTCGTGTTCTCCCGAAACGTTTGGGAAAGCAAATGTGTCAGTACCGCGGCTCCCACTTGTCAACACGCTGTATTGTGGAGGTGCCTTTTTGCTTTTTATCTGAGCTAGTACGTAGAGGCACGTGTGCACGAACCACAATGATATCGGGTCTACATCAGTGCGGGTGGTCACATCTGCGACCTCGTTTCAGGATGTTTTCAAGAGTCACACTACTAACTTTCTTTGACTACGTCGAATAACAGGTTGCAGGTGTAGTTTGTATCTCGGAGCTTCTGTATGGGGAAAAATGAGACGGCAATTTCGAAAAATAAATTATTTATAATTTTGTTTATATTGAAAAAAAAAGTGCACTAAATGGTCACGCGATTGGTGAAAGCCTCGGAAACGATATCGGTTAAAAAAAACCTGATATGCGTTATGATTAGTATATATTCGGTGAAGGTAAGAACGGACAACGGCTGCACTGCAGATACAATTATTGAGTTATATGGAAGGTATGTTTTCAGGCGGAAGGAGTTTTAATATGGAAAATACTGTATGGGAAAAAAACCCGTTCCGAGAGTGCTGGCGTAAATGGATAATAATATTTTTTGTGGTTTTAGCAACAACAAAACAACAACAACAACAATAATAATAATAATAATAGTAATAATAATAATAATAATAATAATAATAATAATAATAATAATAATAATAATAATAATAATAATAATAATATTATTATTATTATTATTATTATTATTTGGGGTTTTACGAGCTAAAACCACGATATGATTACGATGCACGCCGTATTGGACAATGCCAGAAATTTCTACTTCCTGAGGTCCATTAAAGAGTACCTAAGTCTAACTAGTCCGCCTCGGTGATACAGCCGTAACGGTGCTCGGTTGCTGACCCGAAGGTCGAGAGTTCTATCCGGGGCATTTCGATGAAGGCGAAATGCTACATGATCGCGTACTGTGTGATGTCCGTGCAGGTTAAAGTAGACCAGATGGTCTAAATTTCCTGAGCCTTCCAACACGGAGTACCTCAAAATCATATCGTGGTCTTAGCCCGTAAAACCCCTAATATTCTTCCTGTTCTTCTTCTTCTTCTTCTTCTCCTTATTATTATTATTATTATTATTATTATTATTATTATTACTATTATTATTATTATTATTGTTGTTGTTGTTGTTGTTGTTGTTGTTGTTATTACTAACTCTAAGTACACGGGCCTCAAGCGTTTCACCTCCATCGAAATGTCGGCGCCGTGGCCGGGATTCGATCCTGCGCTACCGTAAATTAAGAATTCCACGTAAGAAACAGTGCGTTCTTCAGAACCTTCCACCGATTTGTACTTAACGAAAAACGGTGACGTATAATTGATGATGTTCGCAAAAGAACTCACAAGCAAACGTGTTCAGCGTAATGCAACGGCGTATTTATCATTTAAATCAAGCGACCGAACGACCTGCTTTGAGATTCACCCATGCGTGGCTGCCGCGACATTGACACGTTTGGCTTCCGTACCTGTCGCGAGAATGAGACCGAAAGCGTGTCAACTTTGAGAGCACGCGAGCGGTGCTGGCAACCTGAAAGCGTATTTCGTTGCTTTTATTTTTCTACGATTGCTTAACACAGCTAGTGCCTGTTGAAATACGCTGCAGCGTTGGTATCGCGTGTCTGGTTTCTACTAAAGACACACAACAGATACTACGGCAAATGTAGAGTGAAATATTACTGTTGTTGTCGTCCCAGTCTTCAATTTCGTCCAATAGTGATGAAAAAAAAATTACTGCAGATCCACGAAGTGAATGCTGATGATAGAGCGAAGCTCCTTGGAAGCCAGTCTACGTCATTTTATGTTACTAAGTTTAACGCCATTTATCCATGCGCTAGCGCTGCACGGTCTAAGTACGAGCGGCTTGCGAGCAATGCAGCGCGCTGTACACGGCTTGTATGCGCGCTCTAGGTACGAGCGGTGCAGCGCCGTCGCAACAGCTGTGCGCGGTCGGTATGCGCACTGCGTGAGCTCTACGAACGACTCTGCGCACGTCGTCATGACCTTGATCGTTACGCTTGCTGAGAGAGGGTTTCGGAGCGGCGCGCAGCTGTTCGAACGGGGACCTACAACGACGACAGCGACAACGGACATCGTGCAAGCCTAAGGAGCTTCGCTCCTAAAAAGATAACGACATGAACATCAACTCAGGATTTGAATCGTCAGCATATTCGTATTTTCTTTCGTAGCAACTGCTAGCAGTTGCCACTCACCTTTGCGAACATTACGTTCATCATTAAAATTGACGGGACTTTCTCTGTACGAGAAATACCAGGTAAGAAACCGTGTGTTTTACTACGGTCGTTTTTTTGCTTTTTGCTTTGTTATGTGAAGATGAGGGCAAGATGTTTATGTGCGCGACACTGCTCATGACCATGAAAGTATTTTGTTTATTTCAGTTATATCATTGTGGTGGCAGTATTACCGCAAGCACGGCAGAAGAAAAAACTCCCAAGCATTTCCCCGAGGGTGAACATGGTTAAGTGCGAATGCACGGGGTGATGCTATAAGGGGGGAGTAAAGTTATGATTAAAGTGTAATTAATGAATTTAAAGTGTTGTTGTCATGATGCATTGTACACACACACACAGCCACGGCGCGAGGCGCCAGCTGCACAGCGCGCCGTGACGTCACGCCGCGGAGAGCGGTGCGGGGAGCGGCGCGCGCCCGCGCAAACCGCGGTGAGGAGGCGGAGCGCGCGCAGTCACGTGGGGTGTGACGTCGCTGCGCCGTTGCTACAGACGCTCCTCTCCGCTCCTCGCGCTGTTGCTAGGGGAGAGGAGGAGGAGCGCGGATGACGGCGGATTCAGGGTCGCTTATAAAGTGCATTCGCACTTAAAACTCGCCGTCGCCGGTCACTTTCGTTAGCGTCGCTAGTTTTAAACTCTGAAGAATATAACCACGGTGACATTATGGTCACCTTCGAGTATAGAGATTGTCCACCATTAAAAAAGCCGGCAGATCCCACGCACTGTGGGAATCCATGTGATGCGAAGCAGTCAGCAAGGAGCAAATCATGTAGTACATAAAATGCATGTCATTATTTACATATTAGGACCTGTCATTTGCGTTCATTATACAGTCACGTCGCGCAATACATATTTTGGTGCATATAAAGCTAGTGAACTGGACGCAAGCGGACCATGAGCGTGGCATGTAAATGACATTGTAGATGACATGCATGCCAAGATTTTCATGTCACCACCTGCCACTTATGTTCGCTTAATTTTTTACCTTGAATCGCAGCGAGACGCGAGACCAATCTGCCTCCGTTTCGCATGCGTTCGTATTCTCGCGCTCTGCGCATGGTGCAGACCCCATCCGCGTTCCAGCGTTTAAATTGACGGACACTTAGTCCATTCTAAAGTGTGTTCGTCGAACGCCTGTGCCCACTGAGACGGGGTCGGTCAGAATGGAACGTGATGCGCGCGTCTCCCTCCTTGCATGATTAGAGACGCTGGGCACAGCGACGCTACGCAAGCAAAGCGCGAGCGCTGTAGAGTCCCACGCGACCGGCGTCCGTTTGCGCGCCCCGGCGCCCACCTGGCAGTGTGCCAGGGCACGGCTGGAGAGACGGACGGACGGACGGACGACCGGATGGACTGGCGGACGTGAGCATGAGACATTAAAGGCTTTCAACTTAAAATTTGGTGTATATCAAGCTGGCGAAACGGCCACAAGACTGCCACGAGCGTGGCATGCAAGTCATGTTGCACATGACATGTCATGATTTCCATATTACCACTTGGCATTTGTGTTCGTCATACAGTCATGTCACGCAATACCAAATTTGGTGTATATCAAGCTAGCGAAAGGCCGTCAGCGCGCCATGAGCATGGCATGTAAATCATGTTGTACAGGACATGCAGGTCATGATTTTCATATTACCACCTGTCATTTATTTTGATCATGCAGAAATGTCTCATCGTACGAATTATTGGATATATCAAGTTAAGAAAATGGTTTCAAGAGCACTATGACCATAGCGTGTAAATCATAGTTTTCATGACAAGGTAGTCATGATTTTCATGATATGACCAGTCATTCCTGTTTGTCATACAGTCATGTTATTCCACACCAATTTTGGTTTAAATCCCATTAACAATACGGCCAGGAGAGCCCAAAGTCGTAGGCGGCTAGATAGATAGATAGATAGATACGCTCAAAGTCGCCGAAGTTCGCTAAGAAATGCTTCGCATTTAAAATAAATTGTAAGTTGTGGAGTGTTACCGTTTCACAAGATACACTGATTACTATCAAGTTATAAAATTATGTTCATTAAACTGAATGAGTAGCTTAGTGCGTTTACGCCGTATTTTGCAGCGAAGCAATGGCATTCCCAGCCAATACTATCCTTAATAAAATTTACGTACTCTTAACAAATATTTCAATTGCGACGAATGTTGAAAAGGAAACTCGCCCTTCAGAAGAACGCCTGCCACGTTGAGTTCACCGCCCTGCATTTCACCATGCTGTCATCGTCGCTATGGTCACGGACACGTCAGAAATCATGTTATAGATTTTCAGCGTGAAGTAGCCTAATTGCCGACAGCTCGTGCCATATTACCTGTACTACCATATTATCATGGGTAGTGCTTTCGGCAGACAAAGTTTTTGGAGTTCCAGCGTGCTGTTGCTGCTGCAATAAATATCTAGGCTCGCGAACAACGCCCTGTGGCTGAACCACCACACGTGTATGTCACATGATCTGCTTCGTAGTGTCTAGTGCATACTCCGTTTAATAGTTTTTCATACCTGCACCTAAATTTTAGTTGGTTGCTGTAAGTACAGCTAGCTTACAGTTCATTTTTACACTAATGCTGCCAATGGCTAGTATCTGAAAAAAAATTACACCATCTCCCACTAAAGGGAACCATGAGGAGATGCAAGCAGCATTGGGTGTGAACACCAAGTTTCCGTTTACGTTCACTCGGGCGTCGAAGCCAAGCGTCGGCGTCCAGCTACCGCTTCCGCTACAGAGAGACAACGCAAGTCTGCGGCGAGGGTAGCGAGGCTTTCGAGACAACTGCAGCGACCGGGAACCGACGGAGCGACCGCACGATTCAAGCGAGACTTCCTCGACCGAGCGCACGCGCTTATATGAAATGGGGGAGAGAAAGGAGGAATTGGGTTTACAGGCTGCCGCGTGGGGGGGGAGGAGAGGAGAGAAGGCGACCGAACGCCTGCGTAAACTTCCGCGTAAAGGAGGAGAGTGCGCGGCCGCAGGGCGGGAGAGGAGCAGAGAAGGTGACCGAACACCTGCGTAAAGGAGGAGAGTGGGAGAGAGAGTAGGCGCATGCGCACTAAGGGTGGTCAGACGCACACCACCCCCGGATTGATCTCGGCTCTAAGATGCTTCGCATCTGAGTGAGTGGAACAACTTTATTGACGATCCGGCATAAAGGGGGGAAGGGGTAGCGGAATTAAAGCGAGACACTAGCGTGCTCGGACGTCCCGGAGCAGCAACCTACTCGCGTCAAACCCGTGGGGGCGCCGCTTTCGGCCGCTGGCGTTCCAGGATGCTAAGCACGTGCTGGACCACGTCTCTTTGGTTGCCTAGCTCTCGGCTGATGATCTTTCTGATGGCAGTTGGCATTGCTTCTTCTTGGTTACCCGGCGGTGGCGCACAGTCCCAGAGGAGGTGTCTCTGGGTGGCTCGCGCCTTCTTTCAGTGTTGGCATATATACCAGTGGTGTATACCTCCGGGCAGACGTGCTTTGCCCAGACGGGGGTCCATATGGCTTGTACTTTCAACTGCCGTAGTGTGGCTGCTTCGCTGCGTTGTAGGTCTCGGTGAGGCGGTGGGTAGAGGCGTCTGCTCGTTCTGTACCACTGCAGAACGTCGCCGTAGGTTGTGATGAAATACTCTTCGTCTTCGGCATCGGGTCGTTGCGGCTCCGAGGAATGCGTTGACGGAGACCCGCGGCTAGTTAGCGCGTGTGCTTCCGTACCTGCCTCCTCACTGCGGTTCGGGCCCGCGTCCAGCTCCCCGGCGTGCGCAGGGAACCATTTGACGGTAACGTTGGTTTCCGGTCTTGCTGTCGTTGAACATACTCTTGCAGTGGTTCCATGGACGTTGTTTGAAGCAAAGTTGACTATTGCCGGCTTCGAGTCGCTGAGGACCGTGCGGCAATCCGGGATCGCTAGTGCCAGTGCGATTGCAAACTCCTCGGCTTGCGTGGGCGACTTGCACCGTATGCTTCCCGACGTTGTGAGTACTCCGGTGTGTGCTGCGATGACTGCTGCTGCGTACGTGTTTGGCCGGTGGGGATACTTCGCCACGTCCACGTAGTACGCGCGCGGATCGTTGGCGTGTCCCTTTGTGAGGGCCGTGGCTCTCGCCATTCTTCTTTCTTGGTGTACTTGCGGATGCATGTGCTTCGGTAAGGGTGGTACCCTCAGTCTTTGGAGAACGTCCCGGGGTAGCTGCATTGCTACCTCCGGGGTCGTCGCTGGCGCGTTGATTCCAATGCGTTGTAGTATAGTTCTTCCCGTCGTGGTCTGGGACAGGCGGTGATACTGCGCCGTTCGCTGGGCTTCTGCGATTTCTTCTAGTGTGTTGTGAACGCCCAACGCGAGCATGCGTTCCGTGTTGGTGTGGGGGTATAGGCCCAGGGCCGTCTTGTACGCCTTTTAGATGTGAAGCATCTTATGGCGAAGCTTAATCCGGCGGTGGTGGTGGTGGTGGTGGTGGTGTGCCGCGTGCCCACCCTTACTGCGCATGAGCAAACAGTTAAAAAAGATAAAAATAAAAAACCTCCTCTCCCCCCTCTCTCTCTCCTCTAGGCATCCCTCCCCGCGGCAACCACACCCTCACTGCGCATGCGCCTCCCTTCCTCTCTCCCCTCTTACACTCCCCCCCTCTCTCCATCCCTGCCCGCGGCGTCTAACTCCCCCCTGCGCATGCGCGTCCCCCCCCTCTCTCTCCTCTCCTACGCTCCCCCCTCTCTCCTCTACGCATCCCTGCCCACGGCGTTCACACTCCCACTGCGCATGCGTGTCACCCCCCTCTCTCCTCTCCTACGCTCCCCCCCTCTCTCGCCTCGCGACGCCGACGCAGGCAGCGTCTGCTAGCGAGTTTCTTCGTTGAAAAAACCGACTGCTCGCGCTGCACAACCGTTCACTGGCCATCCCGTATATATGGCAATGGATCTTGACCTCCAAGGTGGTGCCGGTGGGAGATTTCTCCTGTGCGTTGTTGAACAATAAAAAATCGCAGCGTGCGCGTTAACTAAAAGCGGAGTGCGGGTCTCTGTGTCCAGTCGGAGTCTTCTGTCTCTCATTGCCCATTAGCAGCGATTGGCATGTTCCAGTAGGAAACACTGCTCCATCACTGCCTGCTTTGCGCCTCCCCAGTTTTCTCTCCTGCGCAACGCTGCGATGAGCGCCAGCGTCAACGCCGCCGCCAGTGTAAGCGTTAGCGCCCGCTGCTTCACATCTACACATGGTTCCCTTTAGCGGGAGATGGTGTAATTTTCTGATCATCGCGTCAATCTTGATCTTCTCCGCCGCTTTCCAATTATGGAACGACGCTACGTAAGAGATGTGGCTGACTGCAAACGACTGGGTGAGTCGTAGTAGACTGTCTTCTCTCATGCCCTGGTACCGCGTGGCCACCTTCTTGAGTAGGCGGGTGGCCAGCGAGAGCTTTGCGTGGAGCTTCTGTACCGTCACGTTGTTGCGGTTCAGGTCCTGGAGGTGCAGCCCCAAAACTCTGAGCGTCGGCACGTGCGGTATCGGCATTCCGTTTTGGGTTACCACGTTGATGTGCGGCGTTGTCGGGCGTCGCGCACGTTGCGGTGAGATCACTAGCAGTTCCGACTTGGTTGGTGAACATTTGAGTCCGGTGGGTCGTAGGTGTTCTTCTACGGCGACGACGGCTTCTTGGAGGGCTGCCTCGATCTGGCTATCGCTTCCTCCCGTTGACCACAGCGTGATGTCGTCCGCGTTGATCGTGTACTTGATGTTCCTAACACGTTCCAATCTTCTTGCCACGCCTATCATGACGAGGTTGAACAACAGAGGGAGATCACCGAGCCCTGCGGGGTCCCCGTGCTCCCCAGCTGCTTGAGCGGTAGTTGTAGTTCTCCTGCCACAAGCCACGTGGTGCGGTTGGTTAGGAAATCTTTGATGTAAGCGAACGTCCTCTCCCCCGTGTTGAGGTGGGACACCTGCCAAAGGACGGCCGAGTGGTGTACGTTGTCGAATGCTCCCTGGAGATCTAGCCCGAGCACCACTCTGTTATCCAACGTGGGAAACTGTCTGTCCACGATTTCGTTCTTGAGTAACAGCATTGCGTCCTGGGTACACAGTTTGGGCCGGAACCCCAGCATTGTATGTGGATATATTGCCACGCGTGTTTCTTATTCTCGCGTTTACTGTATTCGCTTTTCGCCCACAAAGACTGTCAGTAACGCGCGGCGCAGACCACGCCTTAGTGTTCGAGGTCACGAAGGTCACGTACGGAAGGATGGCATCCCACGTCTTGTGCTCGACGTCGACGTACATGGCCAGCATGTCGGCGATGGTCTTGTTGAGACGCTCGGTGAGGCCATTGGTCTGTGGGTGGTAGGCGGTGGTCCGGCGGTGGCTCGTCTGGCTGTATCTCAAGATCGCCTGAGTTAGCTCCGCAGTAAAGGCCGTACCTCTGTCGGTGATGAGAACCTCTGGGGCGCCATGACGCAGGACGATGCTCTCGACGAAGAACTTGGCTACCTCGGCGGTGGTGGTGGAAAAACATTTATTTAGAAAAGTACAGAGAGTTGCACAACAAATGCACTTGGGTGGTCTCCCTATTCCGGGAGTCCACTGGAAAGGATCGCTGCTCGGGCGCGGGCCACCAAGGAGCGCTGTGCATCCCGGGTAGAGCAGCCGAGCAGGAACTCCTCCCAAGCCTCTCTTGTGGGTAGGGGGGAAGGGGGGATGAAAAAGGAATAGGTATGGCGGGGCATACTGCAATCATGTGGTAGGTGTCGGCCAGCACCCCACAATGCGCACAGTAGCCGTATATACCCGGCATGAAGTGCTGGGCGGCCGCAGGACACAAGAAGGTGTTCGTCTGCAAGCGTCTCAGAAGTCGCTCGTCCGCTTTAGAGAGGCCCCGTGCAGGGTCTGGGTAAAGACGGCGCGAGGTTCGGTAATAATCCAGGATTTCGCGGTACTGCGTAAGAACTGAGGTGTCTGGGGGGGGACGTGGGGTCGGAGGGGGTAACGGCCTGGGAGAGAGAGGCGCAGGCAGCGGCATGAGCCGCTTCGTTACCGGGGAGACCCGCGTGGCCAGGAGACCAGACTATGCGGATGGAGTGAGGTTCAAAGCGCCATGAGGCCGCCTGGAGAAGGTGGGCGGCCAGAGGGGCTATGGTACCATGCAGGTATCGGGAACAGGCGAAGCGCGAGTCCGTGATGATAACCCTTGCTGTGCGGTGAGAGGCGGCCAAAGCGATGGCGACCTCTTCAGCATGAGTTGCATCAGGGGAGCGGAAAGAGAGGCCGTCAATGTGGTGACCCTCGGAGATCACTGCGGCCGTAAAGTGCCCCGAGGAAGTTGGTCCTGAGACATCTACATAGAAGACACCAGGAGTGTTGGAGTACCGGGTGCGAAGAAGTTGTGTTCGGGCTAGGCGTCTGCCTGTGTGTTGACTTGGATCCATGTTACGAGGTAGAGGCTCGACCCAAAGTTTTTGCCGCCACAGCTCCGGAACGGAGTCATCGGGAGGTGGGGTAGAGATCGGGTTCAGTGAAAGCCTATCCAGAAGGCGGCGCCCAGGAGCCGTCTGGGACAGGCGGTTGATTTGATTGATGCGATGGGCCTCCCGCAACTCGGCATACGAGTTGTGCACTCCCAAGGCCGCAAAGCGGCGATTGGAGGTAGCGATGGGAAGGTCCAGCGCTCGCTTGTAAACCGAGCGGAGCAGTGCGTCGAGCTGGTTCTCGTGGTGGCGGCGCAAGTGAAGGTAGGGGGTAGCGTATAGGACTCGGCTGGTCACAAACGCGTGAGCCAGGCGGAGGGAGTGCCGACCGCGAAGGCCGCCACGCTTGGTGGAGACCCGTCGAATCATACGGCTAACCTGCTCGCTAGTGCGCCGAAGACGCGCAGTAGTAGAGCCAGGGTTCATAGTAGAGGAGATGTGGAGGCCCAATATGCGGAGTTCTGGGACAACCGGTATCGGGCCAGATGGCAGAGATATCTGAGGTGGTGGTAGAGATGAGACCGAGAGAAGAGATGATTTGGTAGGGGAACACTCCAGGCCGCATAAAGAGGCGTAGGTGTCAACAATAAGCGCCGCACGCTGTATGCGGTCTTCAATTTCTGCGGGGGGAGCCTGAATTAGTCCAGATGGTAATGTCATCCGCGTATAGAGCGTATTTTATGCCCTCGACCTGGGCGAGGAGCGCAGGAAGTTGGAGCATGGCTAGATTGAAGAGGAGCGGTGAGAGGACCGCTCCCTGGGGGTGTACCGCGGGTGCCTAATGTATACGGACCGTGTTCGGCAGAGTCGATGCGGATAAAAGCGGTGCGATGTGAGAGGAATGAGCAGATGTACCCGAAAGCCCTTGAGCCGCAGTTTGTGGTGCTTAGGTTGGTAAGGATGCTACTATGTTTCACGTTGTCGAAGGCGCCTCGGAGATCGAGGGCCAAGATGGCTTTGTCATTGTGGCGCATAGTATTAGGTACAATGACATCATGCTGGAGTTGGAGAAGGACGTCCTGTGCGGACAGATGGGGGCGAAACCCGAACATCGAGTCAGCAAAGACGCCTTTCCTTTCTAGATATGCGGAGAGGCGGTCGCGGACCATGGTCTCCATAAGTTTGCCCGTGCAAGAGGTGAGCGAGATGGGTCGCAGCGCCTCGATGCTGACTGGCTTACCGGGTTTGGGAATGAATGTGACCACCGAAGTGGTCCATTCCTGGGGTAGGGGTTCGCCCTCCCATACTGTGTTGATTAAATGTAAGAGCGAGAGTTGTGCGGAGTCAGGAAGGTTGGCTAAGAGAGTGACTGTAATGCCATCCCTTCCTGGCGCAGTACCTCGCTTCATTTTAGCCAACGCCGCCCGAAGATCGGGAAGCGCAAAGGGGGCGTCGAGTTGGCGCTTCCTTTGGGCAGGGCCTTTGTTTCGGCGTAGCGGGTGAGGTAGTCGGTAGCCACGACGATCCATTTATTTCCGCAAGTCGACGTTGGGAACGGCCCCAGGAGGTCCATCCCGATCTGCTGGAACGGTCGCTGAGGAGGCTCGATCGGCTCAAGGAAGCCTGCTGGTCTTGTGGGCGGTGTCTTCCGTCGCTGACAGTCTCGGCACGTCCTTACGTATCGGGCGACGTCGGCGGCAAGGCGCGGCCAGTAGTACTTTTCCTGTACTCTTGCGAGCGTGCGGGAAAGTCCGAGGTGTCCAGCCGTTGGGTCGTCGTGTAGTGCCTGGAGGACTTCTGGACGCATTGCTGACGGCACTACGAGAAGGTAGTTGGCTCGAAGCGGCGAGAAATTCTTCTTTATGAGGACGCTGTTTCGCAAGAGAAACGATGCGAGTCCTCGCTTGAATGCCTTCGGAACAATGTCTGTCTTGCCTTCGAGGTACTCCATAAGGCCCCTGAGTTCAGGGTCGGCTCGCTGTCGTTCGGCGAAGTCGTCGGTACTTATGTTTCCCAAGAAGAAGTCATCCTCGTGGTCGTCCTGCGGCGGCGGGTCGACGGGGGCGCGAGACAAGCAGTCGGCGTCCGAATGTTTTCGGCCGGACTTGTAAACGACTGTGATGTCGAATTCTTGAAGCCTTAGACTCCATCTTGCGAGACGACCTGAAGGGTCCTTCAAGTTAGCTAGCCGGCACAAGGCGTGGTGGTCGCTCACAACTTTGAAGGGCCTGCCATAGAGGTAGGGGCGAAACTTTGACGTAGCCCAGATGATGGCGAGGCACTCCTTTTCTGTTGTGGAATAGTTGGCCTCTGCCTTGGATAGCGACCGGCTAGCATAACTGATGACCCTTTCCACGCCGGCAGTTCTCTGGACAAGAACGGCGCCGAGTCCTACGCTGCTTGCGTCGGTGTGGATTTCCGTGTCGGCGTGTTCGTCGAAATGCGCAAGTATTGGAGGCGTTTGCAGGCGTCGTATCAATTCTTGAAATGCTTCGACTTGCGCCGCTCCACACTTGATTTCCACGTCGTTTTTCGTGAGCTGAGTTAGTGGCTCGGCGATTCGAGAAAATTCCTTGACGAAGCGTCTATAATAGGCGCACAAGCCGAGAAATCGGCGCACGGCCTTCTTGTCGGCAGGTGGCGGGAACGTAGCGATGGCGGCTGTCTTCTGAGGGTCGGGGCGCACTCCGGACTTGCTTATCACGTTCGTCGTAGGCGAAGCGGCACTTTTAGGCTTCAGGGTAAGTCCGGAGGTCTTGATTGCTTGAAGTACAGCTTCAAGGCGCCGCAGATGTTCGTCGAAGTTCGAGGAAAACACAACGACGTCGTGCGCGACCTGAAGTCGTCCATGTCGTACGCCTTAAACCGTACTACGCGCGTTAGCGAACCTGAGGACTGCACCTATTGCTGTATTATTGTACTTTCTTGCTTTATTGTTTTTGTTTATTGTTGCATGCATTTTTTTCCCCCGTGTTCCGTTTTAAGCATCGGGACGATGCTTTTTCAGAGGGGGGCATTGCCACGCGTGTTTCTTATTCTCGCGTTTACTGTATTCGCTTTTCGCCCACAAAGACTGTCAGTAACGCTCGGCGCAGACCACGCCTTAGTGTTCGAGAACCTTCGCGATTATAGTAGATCGTCTTGTTAAGATTTTCACGCCGGACGCGAACCGACCAGCTTATTCTAGAGTTTGCACGACCAACAGTGATAAGGCTAGAAAGTTCGACGCGCGCTGTATAAAAGACGGTGCGTCCCAACGATGACCAGATTATCGACGGCCGATGCTCTGTTCACCGCTCTCAGTGCCAGCGTGTATTGACCTTCAGTTTCCCGGCCACAAGTTCGGCCAAAATAAAGAGTTTCTTCTTTAACTCGCCGACTGTTGCCTTCGTCGACGTCACGACCACGTGACAATATGTTGGAGTCTTCCAAATAACGTTGCCATCTGTTGAGTAGGACGTGTTCCAGCACCTTGCCCACGCACGACGTTAGAGAGATGGGTCTCAGGTTGTCTATGCTGGGTGGTTTGCCCGGTTTGGGGATTAGGACCGTTTTCGCGGTCTTCCATTGTTGCGGTAGCTTGCCCGTCCGCCAGCACTGGTTGTAGTACTTGGTGAGGGCTTCGATTGCCGTGTCGTTCAAGTTCATCAATGCCTTGTTGGTAACGTGGTCCGGTCCGGACGCCGATTTACAGTTAATTGTTTGTAGAACCGCTCGCACTTCCCATTCTTCGATGTCGGCATCCAGTCTCTCGTTGGTAGCCCCTTCGTAGCTGGGGAGTGGGTCCGTCAGCGTTACGGGAAGATACTTGGCGTCCAGGCGTCGTTGCACCTCAGCCTCTCCCATTTCTTTGACGGCTTTGTGAATGGTCTTGTTCAGCACGTAATGCTGAGCTCCCTTGGTTGTCTGATCGTTGAGCAAGTGGCGTAGCAGGCGCCACGTCTTGCCTTTGTGTAGTTGACCGTCGGCTTCTTGACACACCGCGTGCCACTGCTGTCTGCAGAGGACTGCGCTGTGGTGCTCGATGTCTCTGTTGAGTTGTGCTTCGCATCTAAAAATGTGCAGTAGATATTGACAAAAGTACTTCATCCGCGTGGCGCAGTCACGCTATCTCTGGCAGGTGGCTCGAAACCCGCGCCACTCCACGCGCGTGTTTAGAGCCGCCTCCGAGAGGTCTGACCTCACTGCGCGTCCGTCTGGATCACTAGTCACAACAATAACGGCTCATTCACACTGCGGAAACCGCCGTCCACAGCGAGCGGAATTCTCACACCGCCGAAATTCCGACTCGTTCAAACATGACACCTCCAAAACGCGATATAGCGCCATCTTCCTTGTAAAGTGCTAACCAAAAGGCAGGCGCCGGATATCCCGGATGTTCCCGGCTTTCCGCTCGCGTTGTGTTCGCATGTCGTTATGGCGAATCACGCAAACAGAAGTAAAGTTATAGCCGCCATAGCAAAGTCGCCGAACTACTGGGCATGAAGCCAATAAACTTTCTCGCGCTTTCTGAGGAGCAGAAAGATGCATTTGCCGACGAAACGACGCAAGCAGTGGTGGTTCGTTCGTCCTCATTGCAGAACGCGAGAAGCTTGGTCGCGCCGAGATAATACTACCTGTTCGGTGAGGTCGCGACATGGCATACGTGAAAGCATAGGCGTGCGCATGGGGGGGGGGGGGGGCAGGGGGGGGCGAGAGGGCGGGGGGGGCGGAAAGCCAGCCCAACAGATTGGCATAATAGGGAGAGGGGGGCGCTGTGAGTCGGGGAAGGGGGCGCCAAGTCAGCCCCATACTTTGACATAATAGAGAGGGGGGGGGGAGGAGCTGCGATGTACCTTCGCTCCCCCGTGAAGGGGAACCCTTCGCACGCCTATTCGTGAAAGGTTAGGTCCAGATTTATTGCTACTCGTGAGAACAGCCACTTGGCGTTCGTCAAATAGAAAGGTGTGCTTACGGAGGACTTCGCTGTCGCTGCGGGCTTCGACGACTGCGATATGACGAGCACGCCTCCATATATCGAATTCTCGACTGTGAATCCGGCGGCAGCTGCAGCGAAAATCGGTCGGGGACCGATCGGTGCGGAGAAGGCTGTTCCGGCGGATCTCGCTGCCGCCGGAGCAGATTCCGCGCTGCTGTCTCCGCCAAATGTCTCAGTGTGAACGCGGTATAACGCGAGTTCACTCGACACCCTCGGACTCATATGAGTGACGACGATCGGTCCAGCGGCAATGCATCTTGTCAACGAAGGCTCCCTGGGCGCCACCGTATGCCCCACTGGGCTGTTGTTAGACGGCGAGGACCCCCAAAAATGCAGTGCCGAGGCTGAGACGTCAGCTTTAGTACTCCCGTGCAACAGCCCAGAAAGGAGGTGATTTTCCTCTTCGTTAAAAAGGTCTATACACCTTTTTCACTGCTTAGAAATACAGGCCCCCGGCAGCATCCGGTTTTGTGCACCGATGTACCCTGCTAACATCGGCGGGCAAAAAGAGCCTTAGCGAGTAGCCCGCTGATTTTTTACCATTTTCTCCCTTTAATTAGCGAAGCATTATCCAACATATGCTCTTTTGAGCTACACAAATGATATAAGAGGTTCCCTTGAACTTTACGCGCCTTCCTTTTATCTGAAAAGCTAAAGGGAGACGTTCGTTACCACGAAGTAACTTGAAAACGCACTTTCGTTTTCGGGCTTAGTGACTTACAAATGAGGTGACCTGAGGTTTTTTGGGGTAAAACGCTTGCTGCTATTATTGCAATCTTGAAACCTTCTATAAGCGCAAGCGCATTGCCCGCAGGTTCCTCATGTATCGCGAAGCCGAAAATGGCCGTTGGCTAGTTTGTTACAACCGAGACGAGCGCTTCACGGTAGATTCGGCAAGAGTTCAATGGCAGTTGGTCGAGAATTCGTTGTGGACCAGCGCAGCGCACTCGATTGTCGGCAGTTCGCCAGAAACCTTTCCATCCCCTCCTGCTTGCGTGACCAACTGCGCAGTGACAGTTCGACGGCGGCTTTCTGGCAGTGTGACATCGGACTGCCCCGAGCGAGTGATGGTGTGCGGAACCCAGTGTGGCTAATTGTTTAAGATAGTTGGGCCCCGGTTCACCACCAAATGATACGTGTATTTTACCCAACACCTTCTCCCCGTATTAGCGAACCTCCCAGAAATAAATGCCGTCGAGGAAAGACTGGTATTTCCAAGTCTTCTGTTCATGTGCATACGTCACTTGACCCTCGGCAGTGGCCAGTATGCCATCTAGGGGAACTCATGACGGTACAAGAATAATAGGTATGCCAAAAGAGAAAATGTTAAAAATTATTAAACAACACAAACAGCTTCGCTGGTCTCCCATCTTCACATAGTGGAAGAGATCTGAATATTAAGGCTAAAGCCTTTAATGGCTCATACTCACGTCCATCCGTCCATACGGGCCGAGGAACAGTGCCAGCTGTGGCCTCTCCCCCTCACACTCTCTCAGAAATCACGTGATGGCACAGCGGCGCGCGCGGCAATGTTTCTTCGTCAGACGTCTCATTGCAGCAGTCAAGTTAATCGGATGGCTTCCACGCGCACGCGTTTCCCCTGTAGCAATGTTTTTGACCGGGGCTAGTTGGTGAAGATCCATAATGGCTTACAGCGCACACTGACACAAGGACGAAGTAGATACACGAAGACAAGCGCTGACTAACAGCAATACTGACAGTTGGGCGAGTTGGTATGTGTTCATGATTAAAAACGGCGCAAAAACGGCGTATCCTTCGTTTGTGTTTCGTGTTCTTTTGCGCCGTTTTTAATCATGAAACTGACTAACAACTGAATTTTATTTCGATGGAACACACATGTATATATAGATACAGAATTGCACATGCGCGAGTACATGCTGTCAGGAACATCCCTTGACGATGATAAACGGTAATGATTTGGCGTTAAGAAATGCATGCATTATAGTTCGCTCCCTGCAAGAATGACAACTCCTTGGAATATAACGCTATTGAAGGCTTACGCCTTTTTTTTCGATTGCCGCCCATTCAATAATGAGCCTTTTTTTTTCACACGACGTGTTAGCAATCACAGCAGTGTCACCCTGTAGTCTGGCCACAATGCGCCCACTCATGCGAGAACGGAGACGCGCGCATCGCGTTAAGTTCTGACCGACCCGTCTCAATGGGCACGGGCTTTCGCGGAGCACACTTTGCAGTTTACAAAGTGTCCTTTAATTTTTTGGTTCTATAATTGTTCACAATATTTTGTCGTGCTTTCTGTAACTATATGATATCTACACAATGTAACATCTTTGGACATGTACACTTGCTTCTTCCCGCTTCACTTACATCTTTAAGTTATTTGTGACAGTGTTCCCGCAATAACATTTCTATTGCAGGTTAGGTTCAAGTGGAGTTCATTCTTCATGGTATCATCATTGACAAATTATTTATCGGATGATTTCTGTTACTGCATTACCATTACACCAGGTAACAAGTTTTGAAACATTCCTTTTAAAGCGCCAATCGATCAAGCCTGAGAGGAGTTCTCACAAAATAAAGAATATGTGTATGTCTCCGGAATGATTACGGACGGTCCCGACATCACTTTATGTATATCTTTTCATCGTGCAAGTTTTCTGATTCCTCTAAAAATTCGTAACACGGTAGCAAAAAATGTATTTATTCTCCAGGCCAGATGTAACGATATTAAAGCGTGTATTTCAGCAACTCTTGGTTTACAGCCGCCGCGAGAACAGTGTATTGTGCGCGTAAACTGCTCGATAACTGCGAAGACGTTGAATTTCGTTCCTTTTGAGTCTTGCTGTTCGATGATGTTGATGGCAGTATGTCAGCGAATGGAATATACAAAATGCGGAAGGTTAGGCCATTTCCAACGACCATCCTATATGCGCAATCCTAGAGTTCTTTCAACTCCGCCCAATTGTTTGAAAACCGAGGCGGCATCTTTGACAACGTACATGTAGTTAGGGCATGTCAAATTCTTCACCCGTTCGCTTCCGACTTCGTCTCTAATTCTATCTTACATACTTCATGGTGCCTTTTAGAAAGAAAATGATTATCTCCCCCCCCCCCCCAAATCCAATATGTATGCGTATACATACATACTCGCGTGCATATACACACATGCACACACATGTACAACGCTTCCGTGTGTGGTGTCTCTTTCATGGCCGTTCGTTTCAGCTGTTAATATAGATCTAACTGCGAACCACCCCAGATAGAAGTATTTTTGCCACACATGTACGCAGCGGTCCTCTGCTAAAGGGTACATCGGACCGCATGGCAAACGCTCTGCCGCACTGCCGGCAGGCGGCTACAACGAGTTTCGAGCAGGCTAAGTGACTACCGTTCGCGGCGCTCTTTCGTCGCGCTAGCGGTTCGCTTCGCGACGATTTGAGGGGTGGTAGCAGACGGTTACGCACACGAAGAAATACCACCACTCACAGCACGCACTGAGCCTGCGCGACACTCGTTGCAGCCGCTGGCCGGCGTTGGCGCAGAGCGGCCACCACGCGCACTGATGTGCCCTTCAAATGTGGGTGAATTTTGTGCATACATATTATTACGCTCACTTGTTTTCGTGTGATCGTAACCGTGTTTTAGTACCTGTTGCTAAGTAATGAAAACAAACAGACAATTAAGCCGACGAAATCACTGCGTACATTATTTGTGGTTTCCTAAATGTATTGTAATTATTCTCACTTAAATCGAGAGAAATTAGAGTGGGCGCAAAATCACCCTTTGTGTCGGTGGGATCCAAACTGATAACATTTCAATTACCCGTTCGATGCTCTACTATTTGAGCTACAATAGATGGTGCTTCCTCGTCCACTTTTTTTGTAAGGTATTTATGTGTGTTTAACACCTGGGACTGGGAGTTTTCGCCAGCGCCACTCCTACGCGTTACTCGAAGGTCGTAGGTTCGGATCTCACCGGCGGAAAGGGTGTTTTTCCTCGACATTAATTTATTTCAATTTAAGTTAGCATCATTAGAATTAGGTTAACAAACCACGAATAATATCCCCCTGTGCTTTCCTTAGCTTAATTTTCAGTCGGTTTTAATTAGTTTGCAATGCAGAAAATGAGCCCCTTCGAGAATCCCCCCACTTTCGCGCCTGGAACTAAATACTGTCGATTGGCGCAGGTCAAGCGAGACTGTATGACAATCTCCTCGACTCTTTAGAATGTGCCGATAATATTGCGCACACTACGCGAGTAGGTACTTCAGTTCATGCTGGAACTAGCACAGACACTAGCGATAACGCACGAACCGTCGGTCGTTTGCGTACAGAAGCCGACGTGTTGACTAACGATCCGACTATCGACGGCCGTTCTCGCCCTTATAATCCCAATGTGAGTGCTACTTGCTGGTGCTGTGAGTTTTCTTTCTGCTGGGCACAAGATCGGCTAATATACAACTCGATCTTTACGAGTTTGATTACGCGATTCTTCACGGCCGCGACCACGTGACAATGCAAAGAATACCGACTGACATAAAATCGTGACAACGCCCCTGGTTGACTAGTTTTATCTTCGGTCGACACACAGAAAGAAAGGAGTCACCTGTGACGTCACCTGCGTGAAGCCATTTTCTACTTTTATATGCGTCGCATAGCCGAGAAATGGGACGTTGTACAACCTAGTAACTGGCCTTCTCCCTATAGTGTAATCCACACTCTCGACGTACCGACCTTCCTTGAGGCATCGTTTTTTTTATTTTTTGTTGTTGCATGAAATGGAAGTAATGCGCAGAAGGGTATAAACTATTCAGAGCCTTTTATATGCCTACTGCATCATTGAAATTCACTCAACCGCTCTAAATTAGAGGTATTTGAAATGTTTTCTATCGATTCCTCTCATCTACGTAAACAGATTGCCATGACTGTTAAGCTCCAAAGTAACTATAATTTATTGGAGTGCAGGAAGAGTTTAAAGTCTAGGTTAGTGTGCGGTATAGAATAATGATTAGGAACAAGGTGCCAATATCAATTGCTATGGAAGGGCTCGGGATACAAACTCGTCGAGATGAATATCAACTCGTTCGTGCTTTTTAGAGCACCCCGTTTTAAAAGTGAATCAATTATATGAAATGAAATTTCTGTTATATGGCTTTAACGAAATTAAAGTCAATTCATCTAAATGTCCTCACTAGCAATCTAGTAGCGATGTGCCTTATCAAGTACGGCACGACTGTTGCAGCAATCCACCAGTACGAACCAGCATTGCAACCCAAATGCTTTCGTACCTAATCCCCAGTCTTCTCAATAGACATACACAGACCATAAAAATTATTCGGAAATGCGTGTTCCTTATCACTTTCAACAAGAATGTTAAAGCTTATTCTCTTTCCTGCCTTTATCATTATTCAGTCGCGTATACAGAAATTTCGTGCACCTGAAATTTTTAGTTATTGATTAATATTTTTTTAATCTTCATTTACAATTGCTAAACTATACAAATTGTGCCCTTGTTTACTTTACATTAAACAGTATTGCGTATGTGTGATAGCGTACGATGTTATTGCGTTTGCTGCTGCGTGCAAAAAAGAAGGCATTCGGGTGCTGGAGTCCCCGTCAGACAGAGCGCATCTGCGTTTTGCCCTTTTAACCAGAACTTCTATTGTCTAAAATAAAAAGTTGATAAACCTATAAACCGCCTCACTCGGGAGGTAGCCTTGCGGTACGACACTTCACAGACAGGTGTCTCGTACACTGCCTTGTGCGTTTGTCCGTTTGTGAAAAACACCCTGCAGCAACACGTATGCCGCGTTGTTTAAAGCAAGCGGCTTAAACGCTGCAAGAGTTGCAGGCGCGTGAAGTCGTTGGCTGAGCAATGCGGCTTTCCAAACATCCCATTGAATGGAGTTGCTGACAGGTTGCTTCGAAATGGAGCAATGATTTTGCCGCTGCAGAAGCATATCATTACGCATCACATAGCACTACTAGGCTATGTGATGCACTGATGTGTAGCTGTCTGTTGGAACGATGTAGTTTATATTAAGTTGAACCTCGCTATACTGAACGTTGACATAGCGAATTATTGGTCATAGCAAACTGAATAAAAATTTCGGTTGGCTGCGCTTCATTTCAGTGGCATTTATTATTTTGATGGCGAAATCGACAACTTGAGGGTCACTGCGACATCTGTTATAACGAAAAAATATTTTTAACCCTTCCGCCACCTTGCGGGATTCCGCAGAACTCATTTGCATTACTTCTGTCCATGTGCTTCGAGTTGTCGATGGATTCGCCCTGGCGCTGCCAATTACTAGCTTCCTGGTTAGCTCAATTGGTAGAGCGACCGCCCTGGATAGGCGTTGGTCCCGGGTTCGAACCCCGGACCAGGACGAATTTTTCGGCAACTAAGAAGCTTTTTCTTTCTGAGAAATCCGTACGGATTTCCTTGTTGCTTCGTGCTACAAATGAGTGGTTGTCTATTTTCCCATTATTAACCCTTCCGCCACCTTGCGGGATTCCACAGAACTCATTTGCATAACAATATTTTGCTTTCATTTTAGGACATTGAATCGGACCGTGTAGCCTTTCGGGATGAATGTGGTGTCACAGGGGGGCGGCTTTCTTGAATAACTGCTGCGGTGCCGAACTTCAACTTTTACTCAGTGGGACGGGTGGGTGCGGCGTAACGTGAGTGGTACCTGTATATATTCCTGTATTTCTCCTTTGCTTAGTGGCCCCTTTCTGACATACTAGGACAGACTCAATTAAAAAAGTTCAAGGAGTACCTGAACGCAGGAAGACAAACCGGACAGTGCCCGTCTTGTTTGTGTTCCTGCGTCAATGTGTTGCTTAAGGTTGTTGTTGATATGAAAGCTCATCCAACTTGCACAATTGTCTGTTTCGCTTATAGTAATTGAATGCCGGTTACCCGAGACGCAGTTTATTTATTTATTTGCATCTTTAGTTCTTTCTTTATCTATTCATTCATTTGTTTATTTCTTTATTTAAACTTACGAGCGGGGAAAACAAAATAGTAACAAAGGCATTTAAAGAAAAGGGTTACAAGGCGTCCTAAAAGGCAATTTATAAATATTGTTCGTCTCTTATGTAGGCGATTAAGGCGTGATTACTATTTTGTCCAAGGAACAAAATAGTTATCACCCATTCTTACACGAAAAGATGGTGGGCCCACGTTATAGCAATGTTCCGTCCTTAGCGATATGTCAGGATGTGGAGGAAATAGCGCGCACTTCAAATAGCTATTATAGTGATATATCTTGTGAGAAAGATTACGGCGAGGTGATTTTCGGTGCAATAATAAGGGCAGGCAAGTTTAGAATGCTGTTCATGGACGTGACATTGGAATGACGTGAATAATTTGCTAACATGAAACGTGCTGCGTGATTCTCAACAGCTTCAGGAGTTTGAATGAGAATAGCATAAGTAGCACCTTATGTGCCGCATGCATGCTCTAACTTAGAACGTAACAAGGTTTTGTTATGTGTGAACTTCAGGGACGATGGGGCACTGGAAGGTTTTCGATGCAGACAACCTACATGTGGTTTGAGGTATTAGTTACATATCGCGCAAACATGTACCACGAAAGAGGCGAAGTGATGCGAACACTGATGCATTTGTATAATAGCCTAAATATGGTAATGGAATGTTATTGAGAGAGTAAATACGCGGAGAATGAGTAGCAGTGTGGTGCGAATCTAGCATGCTCTGTCATTTTGTCGCTATCAGGTTCATATAGCATCTTCTGCACGGTTCCAATACTCTATCTAGATGGCACTCCTGGTTAGGATAATCGGTAAGCGTGGTAACTTACTCTAAAAGTACCAGTCAACGAGTGAAGCCAAGTCTTTATTTCAGTTTGTACACGCAAACTGGTGGTGGCGAGGAAAAAAGCAGCGAATTTAACGCCGCTTGACGGGACTCGCCATCCTTACATGTCAGCAATAGGTACAAAGCAGAAAACAATCACTGCCAAGAAAGCTCGAACAGGTCGCTATGCATTTGCGAAAAGATAAAACTGGTACAACAGACATGTGTTTCACAGTTCGCAACAGTACTGCGAGTGCAAAACAATAACACATATTGATACAATGTAAGAAGACATGAAAACACTTGTTATTACGATAACACAGATTGCTGAATAATGCTTTTGCGGATGGCAGAAAGAGACAGTATTTAGGCGGTTATAAAATCAGGCATTCAGGAAATTTGGAACAATATATCCTCACATAGAAAAACTATAGTTAGTTCTACACTTTGGGAATACGGAACTACTTTGTACTCTGCTATCATGTGATGAATGGCGAAATGTTGGTGGAACATTTTTAGAAAAAAAATGAATCATTTTTTTCTTGTTATTGTTTTATAAAAAAATGCAAATCTGTAGTCAAATAGTTTGTGTACACGGTACAATATTGTATTGTAAGAAAACATGCTCATTGGGCGAATCATAGGACCCATTACAATTGCGTGGAACATTTTCTTTTCCAGAGTTTGAGTTTTATCATGTTTGACAATGCTGTGCTCCCCAGACGAGCAGACAATAGCTGATGTGGGAATAAAAAAAATTACACCATCTCCCGCTAAAGGGAACCATGTGTAGATGTGAAGCAGCGGGCGCTAACGCTTACACTGGCGGCGGCGTTGACGCTGGCGCTCATCGCAGCGTTGCGCAGGAGAGAAAACTGGGGAGGCGCAAAGCAGGCAGTGATAGAGCAGTGTTTCCTACTGGAACATGCCAATCGCTGCTAATGGGCAATGAGAGACAGAAGACTCCGACTGGACACAGAGACCCGCACTCCGCTTTTAGTTAACGCGCACGGTGCGAATTTTTATTGTTCTACAACGCACAGGAGAAATCTTCCACCGGCACCACCTTGGAGGTCAAGATCCATTGCCATATATACGGGATGGCCAGTGAACGGTTGTGCAGCGCGAGCAGTCGGTTTTTTCAACCAAGAAACTCGCTAGCAGACGCTGCCTGCGTCGGCGTCGCGAGGCGAGAGAGGGGGAAGCGGAGGAGAGGAGAGAGAGGGGGTGACACGCATGCGCAGTGGGAGTGTGAACGCCGTGGGCAGGGATGCGTAGAGGAGAGAGGGGGGAGCGTAGGAGAGGAGAGAGAGGGGGGGACGCGCATGCGCAGGGGGGAGTTAGACGCCGCGGGCAGGGATGGAGAGGGGGGGGAGTGTAAGAGGGGAGAGAGGGAAAGGAGGCGCATGCGCAGTGAGGGTGTGGTTGCCGTGGGGAGGGATGCCTAGAGGAGAGAGGGGGGAGAGGAGGTTTTTTATTTTTATTTTTTTCTTTAACTGTTTGCGCATGCGCAGTAAGGGTGGGCACGCGGCACACCACCACCACCACCACCACCACCACCACCACCGGATTAAGCTTCGCCATAAGATGCTTCACATCTAAAATTACACGATCTCCCGCTAAAGGGAACCATGTATAGATGTGAAGCATCGGGCGCTAACGCTTGCACTGGCGGCGGCGTTAACGCTGGCACTCATCGCAGCGTTGCACAGGAAAGAAAACTGGGGAGGCGCAAAGCACGCAGTGATGGAGCGGTGTTTCCTACTGGAACATGCCAATCGCTGCTAATGGGCAATGAGAGACAGAAGACTCCGACTGGACACAGAGACCCACAGTCCGCTTTTAGTTAACGCGCACGCTGCGAATTTTTATTGTTCAACAACGCACAGGAGAAATCTCCCATCGGCACCACCTTGCAGGTCAAAATCCATTGCCATATATACGGAGTGGCCAGTGAACGGTTGTGCAGCGCGAGCAGTCGGTTTTTTCAACCAAGAAACTTGCTAGCAGACGCTGCCTGCGTCGGCGTCGAGAGGCGAGAGAGGGGGGGAGCGTAGGAGAGGAGAGAGAGGAGGGGACGCGCATGCGCGGTGGGAGTGTGGACGCCGCGGGCAGGGATGCCTAGAGGAGAGAGGGGGGGAGCGTAGGAGAGGAGAGAGAGGGGGGACGTGCATGCGCAGTGGGATTGTGGACGCCGCGGACAGGGATGCCTAGAGGAGAGGGGGGAGCGTAGGAGGGGGAGAGAGGAGGAGAGGCGCATGCGCAGTGAGGGTGTGGTTGCCGCGGGGAGGGATGCCTAGAGGAGAGAGAGGGGGAAAGGAGGTTATTTATTTATTTTTTTGAAAGGGTTTGCGCATGCGCAGTAAGGGAGGCCACGTGGCACACCACCACCACCACCACCACCACCACCACCACCACCACCGGATTAAGCTTCGCCATAAGATGCTTCACATCTAAAAAAACGCATAATACAAAGTAAGCTTAGTTTTGGTGGGAAAATATATCTGTTACGCGAAGTGATTCCTATGATTCTAGTAAGTGTTGAAGAAAGATTATTAACACGTGCGTCCCATGACAATGTGCTGCTGAACGTTATTCCTAATGATTTAAACGTGTCCACGTACTCAATCACAGTATCGCCTAGGTATAAGTAGTACGAAGTAGTTAGCTAACAGTCGGGCAGCTGAAAAAGAGACACAAGAAGGAAACACGTGTAGACGGCCTAAATTGACCCGTTTGAGACACCAGACGTCACAGTTGCATTAAGTGAACAAAAGGTCTTAGCTGTCACATACTGGCTACGGTTAGAAAAAATTCCTTAATCCATGCAACTACACTGGGGTCTATGTTGAGCTAAATAACTTTGAGCATATCTAGATCGTGTGACATGGACTAAAATGCTTTAAAGAAATCCAGACATATGCAGTCAGTATGAAATTCAACATCTGCGTGAATCAAAAAGCCGTTCGTAAACCACAGCAGTCGCATTTCGCACGAACCTGCTTTACCAGTCCATGGCGATAAACAATGGAGTAGGAGTTCAACTCAGGGAATTGAGTGAGGTGTAAGGATATTATATGTTCTATGATTTTTGATGAAATTGGTGTTGATGGTATCTGATGGTAGTTAAAAGGGAATGTACATCACCAGATATATGCACAACGACCGCCATCCCAACTATGCAGCCAGAGAGCCATGTAGACGTCTGTAATGGCTCTTCAAAAAGCTGCACTGTCTACTCATATTTCACAGGCTAGGAACAGGCTTCAATATTTTTATGCGGTAGGAAGTTGTCAAGCGATCGCTGTTCAATACAAGCAAGAAACAAATGAACAAAAGAGAGACCTGTAATTTGCTGCTTCTTCGAGCCTTCTCTCTGCCTTTGATAACGTTCATTTTTTTCTTGGTAAAACCAGCGTCCTTAAAGAGCCAACATGAGTAACCTCAAGCCAACGTTACCTGACACCCAATACAGCTAACCAACAATAGCCAAAATTAGACAGTGGTGGTGGTGGTAAAATTTTATGTCCCATAAAGGAGTTCTGAAGGACACCCGTATAAAAGCTAGGTGTAGAGAGCACCTGCCACACCAGGGAAGAGAGCCCTAGGCTCTCCGCCATTTCGCATGCTTTCTGGACGGCCCATAGTTGATCTTGGAGCACATAACTTTCGAGCATTTTGCCCATTGGTCCTTGTTTTTTGCGAAAGTGTCCCGTGTTGAACAGGCGTACGGCATGTGAGTGAAGTCAGCATGCCCGCCACACTTATACCACACAAGAACACCGTCGTAGTCTGGGTCGATGTGTGTCATCCTCAAGGGGCTGTGGTTTAGCTCGTTTGTAGCATGCGTAAGGTTACCGACTGACATCAAGTCAGAGCGTTGCCCGGGAGAGGAAATTCTCATCGACTTAGGTAAAAATGTTTAGTTAATTCGTTGTAAGTCAGCAGCTGGTCGCTAAAATATCGGGGTAAGGGCGTGGCAGACTCTTGCGGAGCGCAGTCGATGAATCCTCGTGCTGCCTCATGTGCGGATTAATTGCGGCCAGCAAAATTAGCCAGTGGTCTGTGACGTCTACCGACAGTTAGCCACATTATTCAGTGCTAGCCAACACCAGCAAACCCTACGCAACACTAGACTGTAGTGAACTGATGCATATAAATGTTATGATTTACTCAAGCTCGATCATCACATGTCACAGACAGCTCTAAGTTTACAGCGCAGTGCGGATATTTTCGAGGCTGCTTAGCGTGTGAGAGTATATAAACGTACCATTGTTTACTGCATAAACG
>JALIZH010001701.1:0-19489 GCA_030522465.1 Rhipicephalus appendiculatus | reverse complement strand
TAAACTGCTGTTAAGTTTTCCTCCCGAGTCGCTCACTGCCACGGCTCTCTGCTCCGGACATCGATGGGCCTGCGGTTCGACACCTTACGCTCGGCACCACGCTACCCGCTGGTCGGCTCAAGCAGCAGGCCAGTCGCAACAACTGGATGGCAGACGGTGGGATCCTGCTAGCCCCAAGTCCGCAACAAACTGATGCCAGCGTCGGGATCGACTCCGCCGAGATCATGGCTGCAGGGTGTGGTGAGTGCTTGACTTTTCTTCACTGAGATTTTACCAGGCTTTGTTTTGAGTTTTGTTGAAAAAGGTGGTAATTTCGGTACCTACTGTTCTACGTGGATCTGAGCACGAGAACGTAGTTGTTTTGTAATAGTGAAGAATTAGCAGCACTTGCAGCAACCATGAATCTAAAGGCACTGAAAAAACCGCTTTTGCTAGAGTTAGCCAAAAGTTTGGGTTTGAATGTCCAGGAGCAAATGAGAAAGCCAGAGATAATCGCGGCTATTGAGAACCTTGAGGCAGATGACGACGAGCTCTCAGAGTGTCTTGAGATGATTGAGGAAAAGGAGAAGTTAAAGCGCGAAGAGGAAGCAGAAGAGAGGGAGAATAGGCGCTTGGAAAAAGGAGCTAGAGCTAAAGCGCGAAGAGGAAGAAAGGGAGAATAGGCGCTTGGAAAATGAGCTAAAACGCGAAGCAGAAGAAAGGGAGAATCGGCGTTTGGAAAGGGAGTTTGAGCTAAAACGCGAAGAAAGGGAGAATCGGCGTTTGGAAAGGGAGTTTGAGTTGAAGCGCCTTGAACTCGAGCTGCTCCAGGCTCGAAATAGTAGAGAAGGCAGTAAAGCGTCCAGCGCGGTAGAACGAAAGTCGTTCAAAATCAAGGACCCTTATGCAACCCTACCGCTCCGGAGAGGACATAGGTCTCTTTTTGGTAAACTTCGAGCGCACATGCGAGAAGGCGGGTGTTACCAAAGTTATGTGGCCGCAGTGCTTGCTGACGTTATTGCCGTGTGAGGCTGCCGATGTAATTGCGCGCTTGACCAAGGAGGAAGCAGATGATTACGACCAGGTTAAGTCGAACCTGCTAAAGAGGTATAGAATGTCAGCGGAGGCATACAGGCAGAAGTTCCGGAACGCCGTAAAGCAGAGAGATGAGTCGTATGCTGACTTTGTATACAAGCTAATGGCTAACATGAGGGAGTGGCTCAAAGAGGCTAAGGCATTCGAGGATAAAGAGAAAGTGGTTGAATGCTTCGGACTCGAGCAGTTTTATCGTCGTTTGCCCCAAGACGTTAGGCTCTGGGTGCAAGACAGGGAGGACGTTAGCACTGTTTCGAAGGCTGCGGAGCTTGCTGAAGAGTTCGTCTCGCGCCGTGCGCTTGAAAGAAAGGAGATCCACCAGCGGGAGTGCCAGAGTAAGAGGGCAACTGGGTGGAATGGACAGTCCGTCCAAGAGAATCAAGCGCACAGCGCCGAACCCTTAGCGAAAGGGGATGAGGCGAAAGAAGCCAATCTGGCTCGAGAACAGCACAAAAAGAGTGCTTTTGAAAAGAGGCGACCACTTGTGTGTTACAATTGCCACAAGCCAGGTCATATGGCTGCGTTCTGCGAGGAGCCAAAGGTTGCTTGCCTGTCAGTTGACAGCGGGGTTGAAAGCATGCAACTTTTGGAGCCATATATTAAAGAAATGAGGGTAAACGGAAAGGGGGTGTCGCGTGCTGCGAGATTCGGCAGCAACGGTGGACGTGGTCCATTCCTCGTATGTAAAACCGGGGCAATTCACAGGTGAATGCACTTGGATTAAGCAGTCGGCGGAAGCGCGAAATGTATGCCTTCCGATTGCTAAGGTTCGCATCGAGGGCCCCTTTTTCGTATTGCATACAAAGGCAGCTGTGTCTGCCTATCTGCCGATGCAGTATGGTTATCTGTTTTCAAACAGATCCGATTGGTTGTTACGGCAGAAGAACCCCGCGTTCGAGAATGGGTTTGTGGGCGCGCTCACCCGGTCGAAACCGCGAGCGCGTCGGAAGAGTGGTAGGACAAGCGTCAGGGTGTTCCACGAATCGAAATGGCAACGTTGATGGATCAAGTCGCTGTTTCTAAGGAACTTGATGGCGTCGGTACTCTGGCTTGTGTTAATAGGTATTTTTTTTTGGTTATGTGTCTAAGGTTTACTATTGTCTTTTTTTTTTGTTGTTGTTCATTGTTGTGCGCTGTCACAACATGTGTTTGTGCATTTGAGAAGCCTATTCTAGGTTGTTGAATTGCTGCTAATTTAATTAAGAAGCAGAGAATGTTTTTGTTTGGGTGAAAAGCCTGGTGGGTCTCAGGGAGAGAGTTCGGGCGCTTGCTGGCTTTGCGGTTGTGGTTCTCATGTGGTTGACCGAGGTGCTGTCTTCCGGGAAGCAAAACGGGCTGGCAAGGCGAAGAACTCCTCTGCGACATTGGACGACGAAACCAGTTCGAGATCAACAGGGCTGGCAGAGGAATGCAGCAGAGCAGCGGCGGTAGAGCGCAGGACGTCACTTCTTCAGCGTCGCCTTTTCATCGACCTCTCCCCACAAAGGTGTTCGACCTTTGTACGTCGAGGTCTCAACCGGCCGCCGGGGAAGCTGTTACGATCGGCCTTGGAAGCCGTCGCGGCAGAGGCCGCGGACAATGCTCCTATTTTTCTAAAGTTCCTCCCGGGTTCGCTGCCCTTCGGGAGCGCAGGTCTAATCCCTTTTCCTGGAATGCCTACGAGCGTGCGGCGTGGTCAAGTGACCAGAAATTCCAGCGGCAGTGCCGCGAACAGCCCTTTGTGGCAAGATGCGGCCGGCGGGGGGACGAGGCTGCTCGTCACATTCCAAGCAACGAGGAGACAAAGCCGAGGTCCAGTCCACAGAAGACCTGCTGCGTGTTGTTGCCTGGCGGAGGATCTCCCTAACCAGCCGTGACATTCTTCGGCACGATAACAGAGACTCTACTCCCCCCCCGGCCGGAAGAATTCCGGGAACCAGCACCGGCCAAGATCTGCAAACGTGTGCAAAAGTTGGTACTGTGCGCAAAACCGTGGTGCTCTTGTCGGACCATATTTGGTCATCGTTTCGACGGTGCCCTCTCCACGTGCACCTATTGGACGTCGGTCCCCAGTCTCGCGGGTGGAGCTACAGGGCCATCGAGAGCCGTATTGGCCAACGATGTGGACAATGCGCCCAGAGTTGGCAACGCGGCGACATAAAAGCCCAAGACATGTTTTTGTAACTAGTCTCTCAATCTGTCATCTTTCGTCATGTAAATAAACTGCTGTTAAGTTTTCCTCCCGAGTCGCTCACTGCCACGGCTCTCTGCTCCGGACATCGATGGGCCTGCGGTTCGACACCTTACGGTCGGCACCACGCTACCCGCTGGTCGGCTCAAGCAGCAGGCCAGTCGCAACAATATCTTCTCATCGAAGCTTACGAGGAACCTGTCTCTTCAGCGAAGAACTTGAGGTACTTCTAACAAACATGCAACAAAGAAAAAAGTCTTCGCTGCTGCTACAAAACTGAAAGTTGTGTTGTATCCATAGGTCGGCGAGCTCACTCATGAGTAGACTCACTCGGACTCACTCAGACTCAGACTCACGGCTTAATCTGAGTCTGAGTGAGTCCGAATAAGCGAGACCAACTGAGTGAGACCAACTTCAACACAAGTAAGTCGCTTAACTGCGACTCTACACTGTAAAAAGATGAGATGAGAACAATTCCATTTATCTGACATGTGCACAGGAATCAGAAAGGCCGCTTCACAGTCATCTCTTGTGCTTGCGCTTTCTTCCACATTGTCGTTTTCCAAGACGATTAGCACTTTGTCAACTACTCCATCTCTAGTGAACCAAGTTTTGAAGCAATCAGCAGAAAACTACAAGGGAATCGTTGTGCAAAGCTGTCGATATGTTCCTTGTATTTCCGGCTTCGCTAGATGTTCCTATCATCGCTTAGCCTTTTTCTTCTGTTTTTTTGTTTGTTTTTTCACTTTCGGGCATTATAATCGTCCTTACTTGGCAGTAGCGTTGCCAGAAATTTTTTTCGGGGGGGGGGGGGTTCAACCATACTTTATGTATGTTCGTGCGTGCGTTTGTATGTGTGCGTGCATATATACGCAAGCAAAACAGAAAAATTTTGGGGGGGGGTTTGAACCCCCCCCAACTCCCCCCTTGGCTACGCCACTGTTACTTGGTGATGTGCTTATGACGCCATCCTGACTGCTCCTGCCGTATTGTCACGGCCTCTTCACGGTGCACGGCTACACATGTAGCCCTTTACGAACTTGAAATGCCCATGTATACGCTGGCAAACAATGAACATAAAGCCCATAATAGTCGCTATCACCACAAGAAAATTCTGACTTGCCTCGCGCTTGGAAGTGTTTCTACTCAGCGGTGATGAGAAATATGCTGTCTCAAATCAATAGCAAGTTGAGCCATGGCACCCCCCACCGAATGGGCAGTATTCGGTTGTTTTGTTGTTAGTACTTGGATCCGCCTCTTGTCTCCCAAGTCTTGCTGATGCTTGTTAAAACGGAACACATCAGCAAACGATTGCTCCTCGCGTATGTTCGATTTAAACGCAGGAAAAGATGCTTGCGAGCCACAAAGGCAGTATCTAGGGAGGAAGATCGTGTTAGTAGAAAACAAAACACTGCAGTTATTACGTGGCGCTTCACTGCGCGCATCGTCATTTAACAGCAGGGGGTGATCATGTGTTTTCCATGTCTAAAATACAGCAAGCTATTGTCTGGCAGCCTACAAATTTCGCAACTTCCAGATTATAGCGGGCGTTAGTACGGCGTACGTAGCGTCCGTAGCGGCGCTGCGTACGTAAGAACACCACGTTTCGCACACGACGCGTACGCAAGACTTCTGCACATGCGCACTATGCTAAACACAGCGTTCTTACGTGCGCAACGCCGTTACGGATGCTATGTACGCAGTACTCAAACTCACTTTTAACGCTAGCTGAACAACGAGGTACCCTGCTCTTTCGTTTTTCCGTACTGTTTTTTCTGACTGGCATATGTCTTTCAAATTTCCGTTCAGTACCTTATTTGGAGATTCGAATGTTGCATTCGATAGCCTCGATGGTGCATTTTCCATATCAATCCAAACACCCCGCAGCATACGTATATTATTCCTTGTTTTACAAGTAGCATCACTTTTCTGCTGTTTATTCTGCAATAAATTCTGCTTCAACTGCTAAAGTTTGTTGCTGGGGTCGCCGTTCAAGGGCCTTCTGGTATATCAAGTATCAATCAATTAATTGTTCAATTTTTATTACTTTCTGAGACACTTTACAAATTGAGTTGTACAGAAAAAGGTCCCATAGCAAAAAGTGAATTCTTTTTTAAAAAAAACTTATCGTGAATCTGACTACTCGCGCGAAACTGTGCACGTTTCCTCACCTCACCGTGCAACTGTCGAGCAAAATCTGCATAGCAGGAAAGTAATATAAAACCATACAGCATGATATGAAGTCCTTTGGAAGAGGCAACACGAATAATAGAACTCCCCTGTACAATATAGAGATCAGTGTAATGGTAACTCATATATAAAAGCTACCTTAGCGCACAGAATTCGGCAATTGCAAAAACAAACATTAGATTCAGTGCATTCTTTGGAATACACTTTCGCGTCGTAATGTTCCATGCTATTTACTCGAAGCATTCGCTTTCCCATAGGCAATAAAAGAGAGTGCACGTTCAGCAGAGTGCTGTTTCCAGCATCATTTGGAGCCAGGCGTATTAATGCGAGAGGGAGTAGTGTTTTAATGAGAGAACTTGTGCAAGTTTAAATGACTATGGGCACAGCCTTTAACACCTAAGAGTAGAATAAGAATGGAAGCACAAACACGGCAACGGGCATTTGGTTTGAAAGGGAGCCTGATTTGGCAGAGAGTGAGAAACCAGAGTCATTTGGCGCTCGTGTAATGACAGCGATGCAACGTTTTTCCTATCGTTGCTTAGCTGTGCAAGCGTTTTTGACGGTGATTCGTTGACAAAACACCTCAGGTATTAGAGCTTTTATAAGCAGAAATAACAGGGCGAATTCCTATTTTTTAATTTACAATTTGGAAGTAAATGATCACGTCTTAACTAATGAACCTTCATATGTATTTGGCTATTATTATGTGCTACAGTGATTAATATCGCATATTTACGCACCTGCTGTAATTATGAAGCTGGTAAACATTACGCACGGGGATGCGAAGGTGCGTATAGAAAAAGAGAAATATCGTGGACAGTCAAAGCGAGGGAAAAGAAGGAAAGAAGTTGGTACAACTTCTCTATCTTGCTCATTTTCTCGCGTCATGGTTAAAGCTCCTGCAATAGCGTAGCAGCATGTTAGCATTATATACATCTTGCACCTTTACCTTTCTACTGCAGGTAGATCTACTACAACAATACAACGATGTGAAACAAACTCGTCGTTAACTCTTTTCGAGTCGGTTCAACAACAAGCCTAGCAGAGTGAAACAATGCCTCATGATTCTGGCCTTCCTGCGTTCCGCAAGACAAATGATGTGGCGAGGTGTTGCCTTACTTGCTTGTTGGAATCGGGGTGCTTTGAAGCTAATAAGGACGCTGCTGCCACCGGTGTCTCCATTACTGTGGCCTCCACTCGCTACGCGCCTAACTGAACCACCTCTCCAGAAATACCCACGTACAGCTTACTACAGGCACACAAATGCGCTCGCTTCCACTGGAGAATACAAAGGTAATACAGCGTTTTGCGCACGAGGTGAGTTTCTGCGCACGCGCCTAAGCCACAATTTTAATGCCATCACACTATAATTTCGATACCAAAGCAAGCGCGTATTTCACTCTCGTCCTCATTCTTATAATAACTTTTTGCAGCACTATGACGCTACCACCCTGCCATTATAAGTTGTTCTTGGGAAGCAGTCATCAATGTGATGAGCATATAAATCAGAACTGCGATATAGCGATGTTTTTTTTTTTTTTTGCATGACATTATTTAAGTGCCCTAAGAAATAAATCAATAACCATCCGTATTCCTAGTGCCACTCGCTCTCCACGATACACCGTGTTCTTTTTTTCACTTCAGGCCGGCATTGTCCTTGAGAGTATGGAATAGCACAGGCTAAGCTTATTCAAGTACAGAAGCGATGCTATTTTTTCTCGGCTTTGTACGGCTGTTTAATGTTGCGCTCTATTACAACGAAGCTTTTTCGTGGGCTAAGAAAAGTGCCAGGTGGTTTCTCACAGATCTCTAAAGACGATAGACCTGCATCTTTCCTCCTTTCTTCTCGCTTTTCAATATAAACTTCAGTTGATTCAGCGCCTGTTCATGATGTTACTTTCGCCCTTGTCGTCATCGTGAGCGCTGCCCGAATTTTTTCATCATGAACACCAACCAGCTAGCTCAGCTTACCATTTTAACACTGCATCTCTTAGTTCCAAAAAAAAAAAAAACAACAAAACAATGTTGACCACTTGTTGTATAGCTAGGCATAATGTTCACACCTTCTATAGAGCCGGGATTGTCCTATAGTTCATTCGCTAGTTTCTGTGTTTATTTACAAAATGATTTAAAGCACGCACTCATGAAAGGCAGAAAACGGAGTGGCGAATTGATGGGCCACAGTCGGAATTCAATGCCGCAATGTAAAGTTCTCCTGTAAACAAGCAAATGAAAAGAGAATGACGTAGATTCCTGCGAAAGAACTCGGTCCCAAACGTGAAATAGTTGGAGTTCCTGAAGCCCACTGATTTATTATTCCTTTTTGTACTTGCTTTACACTTTTCGGAATTTTTTTTTCTTGCTTGCCGCGTATCGCCAGGCCTGGAGTCATTAAGGAAGCGCGCTCGTACAGAAACGATTTCCAGTGCAGATTCGATTCGATTCTTCTAACATCCCACCGCCTCACGTACGCTTCTCATTCTGATACACCGTCGCAGCCCTAAGGTTTCCAAGGGGCTTTTTTTTTTAAAGTTTCGCTTCAAACATGTGCTATGTGTACATTCGCCTGGTAGGAGAAATGGCTGCGGTATTCTGGGAATGAATGGTTACGTCTACGAGTACAGCTATCGCACATTTACACAGTGTGTGCTGAAGACATTGTAATAGACTTCCTAAAGTTCAGACTTACAAGCTATCTAGAAGCTATTAAACAGATACTTGCGAAAGGCAATAAATAGCGTTGTCAGAGTGAAGCAAGTCCTCGTGCCCCTTTTTTCCTTCAGAAATTCGTTTCCACAGAAAAAATGGTTGGAAGAAAAGCCGGATTAGTTGATTGTCAGGCTAGACTCTATTATGAAAAGAATGCATCAATAGCTGCTGCTTGATGGAGGCGTATAAGGAGCTCTACCTCCTGGTGTGCGCTCGTTCGGATGACCGAAGTTGACCAACAAATAAATCTGTGATACGAAAGACACTCACTATAGTCAATTAGTGGATTCTTCCTCTGCCTGCTGAAATCCTTGATGGTCCACCACTTTTCCATTGCCCAATCGTCTCCTCCAAAGCCTGGCTCATTCGTATCGAGGATGTTGTTAACCTGAGTGTTGTTAACTTTAGCTGCACCTGTTCGAGCCTCGACCTTACCCTGAAGAGAAGAACATTGTAATGCGGAATTCCTTAATCGGCCTGCCGCTGCTGGCTCGTGGAATGTCTTTTTTTTCCTGTGCCTGCAAGACAGGTTCCATTAAACAAGTATAAGACCTAGTTTTAGATGCGAAGCAGCTTATGGCGGAGTTCAATCCGGTGGTGGTGGGGGTGGTGTGCGTCCTGACCAACCTTACTGCGCACGCCTCTACTCTCTCTCGCACTGTCCTCCTTTACGCAGGAGTTCGGTCGCCTTCTCTCCTCCTCCCCCGCGCTGCAGCCACTGCAGCCGCATACTCTCCTCCTTTACGCGGGCGTTTACGCAGGCGTTCGGTCGCCTTCTCTCCTCTCCTCCCCCCGCACTGCAGCCTGTAAACCCACTCCCTCCTCTCCCTCACCCATTTCATATAAGCGCATGCGCTCGGTCGAGGAAGTCTCGCTTGAATCGTGCGGTCGCTCCGTCGGTTCCCGGTGGCTGCAGTTGTCTCGAAAGCCTCGCTACCCTCGCCGCAGACTCGTGTTGTCTCTCTGTAGCGCAAGTGGTAGCTCGACGTCGACGCCTGGCTTTGACGGCCCAGTGAACGTAAACGGAAACTTGGTGTGCACCCCGAATGCTGCTTCGCATCCCCTCATGGTTCCCTTTAGTGGGAGATGGTGTAATTTTTTTCTGCTGTACGTACCATTTTTGACAGCTAGCTTACGAGTAGAACCAGATAACATGAGCCTAAATCAACTCAAGCTCACATTAAAAGTGCTTATGTGAGTGCCCTATTTATTTGTTGTTTAGGGGTCACGGGACTGAAGAAAAAAATGTGCGCAGCTTGCACCAGTGGCGCAAGGATAGAACAAACAGCGGAGGTAGTGTTCGACTTACCTTACTATAGGTTTTTGCCAGTAATGCCAAGCTTATGCTAGAGATGTTAAGGCCCGTATTCAAGAAATGAGCTTACCTTTTGGAAAAAGCTGACATGAAACTGCGAGAAAAGTATAAGTTTGAGATAAGTTTGGGGAAAGTTTCAAAACTGCACTAAATGATTACTTATGAAAATACCACTTTTCTGGGTTAGTAAGGCTGCTGGGAAGGAGGCTATAGAAGCTTTCATACTTGTTTCATTAAATTAAGGACAAATAAATGGCTCTAGCTTTCGTGCAATACTGGACGTAAATATTCCAGTCTTGAGAAAAGTACATTTCATAAAAAACGAAATAAATATTTCTTGCTTTTGTCGATTTCTCCGCCTTATGGTGGCGACAACAAGCAGGCGCCGCTCAGCGGCCATCGCTATAAAGTGACCGTCACAACTCTCGGTTATTTTGTCGTCAACACGAGTGTTTGGTGCTGTCGTGAGCTATCGCGTGCAGTGCGAGCAGTTCTTTTGTCACCTTACATGCATTTCACTCCTTGCGTTCTTTTTTCTGTTTTTCAGCATTTGGTGTATACGCTAACTTTAAATTTTCTGAGCGCCCGCGCGCGCTCCCACGTGTCCTACTAAGGAGCATGTTAGCATATACAAGGAACAAACAATAATAGATTTTTCACAGCTGTGCATCATTCGCTTGCTTCGTTACACAGTTTCTTTGGGTGTCCGCAGCATTTCTCCAGACACAGGCTGCTAATAGATTTAGTTGGGTGGCCGCTGCAGCTCTGTGCGGACGCGCCCTGCCAGCCATTTCTAATAAAAGCCTGCGTCTGCAGAGCTGCTGCGGACGCCCAACTAAAACTGTTTAAAGAAGCAAGCGAAAGAACCTCCCATCTCAAACATCTTAGCAGCGAATCTGTTCAGCAAATTGCTCCTTGCCCAGCGAACCAAAAAAACAATCATCATCACAAACGCGTATGCGCCACAGAAATCGGCTAAATCCTACTACTAACCACTGGTCCACTAAAAATGAAGACTGCAACAGTTATCCCAACAAATGGCTGCGAAGCGACGGCGGCAAGCCGAAGACCCCGAGTACGGAAAGCAGAATAAAACGCGAAAGGTAACGGCGGCTTCGAGAACACTCCGAAGCGATGGAACACCTACGCCAACGACGACGTGCACGAAGCTCTATGAGAGGTGCGAACGCTGGGTTTCAGCGCGAGGCTTTGTCTTTGCAGTTTGGACGACCGTGTCGTGTCTGTGACTGTCTGTGGTGGTTTAGCTCGAACCTCTCTCAGCTGAGAATCAACGTAAAACAATGTAGCATAGCCTAGCTAAAGCCTGGCAGCAACCTAGACACTACCTGCATCACTGAGCTAAGGCCTAGAGAGAACCTAGAAGCACCCAGATTAGTGTTCAGAATTGTCCAGTTTCACGGCTCAAGCCTTGCGCAGCTTAGTGCAAGTTTCACTATCTTTTTTTCACGCGTGTCATTGACATGCTGTGGCGGAACGGGGTGACCACGCTCGTTCTCCTTTGGACCCAGTGGCAGCATTTCCAACAGGCGTAGCACAGCTCACTTGGAAAAGCGGTACAGCGACAGGAATGCCGCGTCGTTATACGCCTCTATAGAATTCTGCCGATCTCTGAGAACTGGGCGTAACTACTGCGCGTAATGATATGCTTCATCCTGTGTAATTTCTTCCACACGGCCAGCAAAAACACGGCCGCAGTAGCCGGCCAGTCTCTTTGACAAGAAAACAGCAAATGTAGCCCTTACGGTAGCCAGTAACTGTACTTTACTTTCCGGTAGTTAAATTTCGATTAAAGTGTACCTTAAGTACACGATTGCTATGTGAAACGCGTTCAGCGCCGATCGGTCACTGAAGTCACAAGTTAAGGATAAGCTTCGTTTGTGAACACAGGTCTTACTTTTTGCTAGTAGTAATGGCTAGACTTGGCTCTTTCCGGTTTCGGCCGGTTCCCTCCATTACGCACGTGCCACGACGTTTTGGCAGGAAAATGCCACGTGACTAGCTGTACCATTATTCTAGTCGCGTCACTAGTTGTTACATGATGTTACGGGGTTTTAGTTACATGACCAGTTTTGCGGAAAATCCGGTGTCGCCGCTCGTGTCGGCGCCTTTCGTTGTGAGCGAAAAATAAGCGTTGCCCGTGGGAGAAAATTTAGGTAGATGCAAGTAAATAAACCATATGAATGTCCGGCTCGAGCGGAAATCGAAGCACTTCTGCATGCAAAACAGATGTTCCACAACACAGCCACGCCGGTGCTTGAAACTGTTTGGAAAAAAAAAAACTTCCCCATCTCCCGCTAAAGGGAACCATGTGTGGATGCGAAGCAGCGGGAGATGGTTAGCTTGAGCGGGAGAAACGTCGCCGCTCTCGCTTCGCGGCAGCGGCCCAGGCGCTCATCGCGGCGCTGCACAGGAGAGAGAATGAGGCGCGCGCGCTCCGTAATTTTCATACCGCGGAACTACCGTGGCGCCCCCCAGCGGTGTATGCAGCTGTCGCACCACCTGTCGTGCGCGCCGCTCCGTAGAGGATTCCTAGAGGAGAGAACGGGGGGGGGACTGTAGAAGAGGAGAGAGAGGAGACGCGCATGCGCTGTGGGGGGTGTGGGAGGCGCTCCGTAGAGTAGAGGATTCCTAGAGGAGAGAAAGGGGGTTAGTTTAGGAGAGGAGAGAGAGGGGGAGGGGACGCGCATGCACTGTGGGGCTGTAGGACGCGCGACGCGGGCGTCGCTCCGTAGAGGATACCTAGAGGCGAGAAAGGCGGTGAGCGTAGGAGAGGAGGAAGGGACGCGCATGCACTGTGGTGGTGTGGGTCGCGGGACTTGGGAAGGAGGGACGGACTAAGCCCCCCCCAAACACATGCAAGCAAGATCAAGGAACGGAGTGAACCTGGGCGACAGACACCACCTGCCTAGCCATTGCTAAGCAGCCTCTCTGTGCTCTCGGCCATGACTCTGGTGACTGTAGTGGTGGTTGACGGCCTTATTGTACTACAGTGTTCTGGTTCGCATAGTGGGTGCTTGCCTACTTCATGAAAGTGGCCGGACGCGGGACGCGGGAGGGAGGGAGGGACGCGATGGGGAGGGACGGACATAGCCCCGATCACAAGATGCTTCGCATCTAAAACCTATAATGTCTTGTAGTGTTAGAGCCCCCCTTACCGCCTGTAATATTCCGTGGCAGAGGCGTAGAATCGCACCAGCGTCAAACATTTGAATTGCACAACGAGTGGTTGCTTTAAAGACCCACCAATAAGCACGTCACGCAATCATTAAATGGGTCCTCAAGTCTGTCTCTGCATATTCTGAAACCGTCATCACCATCTGATAGGCTGGTATTGTTTTCTTGAAATCAGCTTCTTTAGGTTATGAAAACGGCAGCGGCGAAAGCACATCCTTACTTTTTTGAAGAAACCCGTGCGTGCCGACGACTAGACAATCGAACGAAATATACTGAAAAGGACGAGAGTAAGTGCAGCATGCCCTTTCGAAATAAGTGTTTTTTAAGCACAGCCAAGTGATTTGTGTGCACGCATTCGTTGCAAAAGAAATGCTGATTCACGTGAAAACGAGCAGCCAGCCGACCGCTTGTCGTACACCTTGCGCTTATCAGTCAGCGATCACGGTTCGCTCTCGGTGGCGATAGTCGATATCGTGCTGCTTTTATTTTTATATGTATTGTCGTTTCGTCTGCCGCGCGGCATGCGTCATTGCGCCAATTTTGAAAGTTGAAGCATACAGTAATATATAAAAAGTTAAGAGAGGACACTCCCATAGGCCCCTGCGGCTGATTTGGGTTCGCAGCGCTCCAAACGGGCGTAGGGAACCTTCGCAGCCTCGGAGATAGGGACCGCAGAAAAGGTGGTCTCGAAGGACATTTTCTAGCGATTTGAAAAATTGCACGGCCTCCGACACCACTTCTGTGCGTGTGCTGGTCTCAGAGGCCATACCTTCATTGCTTTTTTATTGTTTTTTTTTTCACGCGTCGTTAGCATGCATTGATTAGCTTCGTGTAAGCTGTACCGCCAGAGCGGCAAGCACACGATGCCACTGTGTGTTTATGCAAACATTTTAAATAAAACATAAGAATTCTTGGAAGAGACGAAGACTTTTTTGTTTCAGGCCATTCTTGGTAAGCACATGGACACTTACTCAATGTTTGATGAACGCGCGCACGAAGAGGTGGGTTCATTGCACTGCAAGACATGGCAATACAGCTGCCATATCTTGAGTATAAATTTTACAGAAGAAATAAACAAGTAGGCGACATTATGAAAGGCCCCGCACAACAACAAAACTGCAGTAAAGGCACAGGTACGCATACAGTTAACGACGCAGCGCGACAGTAGCTGCCGTAGTATTTGACTCCGGACGGCATCACCTGAAAAAAAAAGAAGAGAACGAAAAAAAAAGGATGTGCTATATCTTCTCTCCCGCCTTAGCACAAATTTTCTCCGACGCACTTCACGTCACCTTTTCGCGAAAAACAGTCACGAGTATATTCCGCAGCTAAAACAAAGCAATTTTTGGCGCCATGCATGCGTTACCGAGGCAGGCGTGTTTATTCAGAAGATTACGTCGTAGCCTCAGCTAACAAAGATTTTTCTCGCTTCACAAATTCTCTCTAATTGTACTCGTAACAAGAGCTTCAAGAAATCTGCGAACGCCACAAATAATGATGTTAAGTTTAACTGCACTCTTTACACAATTTCACGCATTGAATTCGAACTACGTGTACCGGCACAAAAAAAAAAGCCCTAACGACGCAAGCGGCGACTCACTCGCGCCAAGAAACGATTTTCTCGCAAATATGCGCGAAGTGAGGAGCACAAGAACGCTCTCTGCGCCGAACAGCACAATGCGACAATTGTTAGCTTAACATGACGAATACAATACGCACTTTGCAAATTAATGACGGCGTTCTTACCAATAGCAGCCGCCAAGCAGAGAGGCATACGAAACAAGCCAAGACCACGAAGCACGTCGAGCATGTTTATCGCGTCACCCTGCAGTTGTCCGTACTTCATTGCATTAAACGCTCATGAAAACGGAGCGTGATAACGTTGCCGTCGCGTCGACGCCATTCTGCACTTCTCTCGCACCCGATTCATGTCCGATCCTGCCCGGCGATATCGAACCGTCCAATCGCAGGCGATAAAGATAAATTCAGAGCCGTACTGCGACAGGTAGATGCATATTGCAACTAGAAAAGGTACTAAAGTAGAGAGAGAGAGAGAAAGAAAAGGGGAAGGCAGGGAGGTTAACCAGTCGAGCTATTCTCGCGGTGTCCACTTAGTGGACATGTCCACTTCGGCCTCCACTGATTGGCTGGAGCGCGCCGCCTGTTTCCGGTCTTTCTTCCGCAACGTGATTTTGACGCCACGCAGCTTTCGCAACTCTCGACACAAATGAGAAAGACGGAATGCATTTCGCCGCAACGAATGCTGCCCCCAGAGATCCGCATTTGGACGCACATCTCGGAGGCCGTGCATGAACTCTAATCGTGTTGCCCTTGTATTAGGTTTAACGCGGCCGCCCGCCTGACGCACCTGAAAGGTCGATACGCATTCCCTGCATCGTTCTTCAAACATCTCAACACGTTCATACGGAAGTTCAGACTTGACAAGTTTGTTTAAGAGTCCTGTTACAGTACATTTCGTCCACTTTCTTTCTCTTTACGCTGGGAATGAGTTGGCGGGTTCGGTGCGTCGACGTGTTCAAGAGCGCCATGACGTCATGACTAGCCGTTTTTTTGCGTAACTGAACGCGCTCCGTCGAAGTGGACATGTCCACTAAGTGGACAGCGCGAGAATCGCGCCCCAGATGCTAGGATCTGGAATGCTACCCAAAGAGATAGTGATATAAAAAAAATAAAAAAAACACACACACACACACACAAACACACACACACACACACACACACACACACACACACACACACACACACACACACACACACACACACACACACGCACGCACGCACGCACGCACGCACGCGCGCGCACGCACGCACACACACACACACACACACACACACGCACGCACGCACGCACGCACACACGCGCACACACACACACACACACACACACACACACACACACACACACACACACACACACACACACACACACACACACACACACACGCACACACACGCACACACACACACACACACACACACACACACACACACACACACACACACACACACACACACACACACACACACGAAAACGTTCCACTCAGAGTCGTTCAGACATGCCAGTAGTTCGCAAGAAGCCCAGCAGCACTTGCACGGCCTTCTTCTGCGACGTTGAGTCTGGACGATGACGTAGTATTCTTTCATCTGAGAGAGGCTGGTCATCTAACTTGTTGAGTGCATTAGAAAGAGATTACCTTTGTATGCTATATTCCGCGCGTACTTGTTATCTACTAAAGTAGATAACAAGTACGCGCGTGCCCTGAAAGCAGGGAGGGATGTATTGCCCTCTAACGGCGGCATGAAGCAGCGTAGCTCCGCCGCTTTTGGCTGGAGTGACCACTACTGTAATTTGTATATTACTCTATGCCAGAGCCCGGAGCCGTATTCTGTCCGCGCACTCGTGCGCATGCGCTTCGGCGTCACCTCACCTCATCGCCGAGCACCCTACATTGTGCCATGCTCGTCAACACGCGGTGCTTCTGCTGGAGCTGGCGTGACGAATCATTCGTTGCCGACAGCAGCCTCACAGCGTCGGTGGAGCCACTGCTGCGCAACAGCCACAGACCTGTCTGGCGCTTGATTGCTACGGACGCCGCGAGGTAAGGCCCCTCTGTTACTAGGAAGGCGCGTCTGTAAAGAACTTTGTCGGCTTAGTTGCACTAATTCAATGTTCGTCTTGTTTCTTCTCTATGTTAGGAGATTTAGTACTAACACGGACACGACGAGTGGTAAGTTGGACGAGCGCTCTTTGCACTAGCTTCAGCATTAACGTTGACTGAGAAATGTTGGCGGTGGTGCATTTGTTTGCGTATCGCAACAGCCACGCATTACGAAAAACAGACGCTTTTTTTCGAGCCGTCGTCGCTGGTAGCGTGTCCTGTGTTGACTTGAGGCTGCAGAAACGACGTGTTGAAGAAGGGGAAATGGGTTATTTTGCCTCGTGCTGTGAAAGAACGGTACTATGGTGGGTTGAGCTGTGAGGATGAACGACTCGCAGTACTACTTTTAATGCGAAGCATTTCTTAGCGAACTTCGGCGAGTTTGAGCATATCTATCTATCTATCTATCTATCTATCTATCTATCTATCTATCTATCTATCTATCTATCTATCTATCTATCTATCTATCTATCTATCTATCTATCTATCTATCTATCTATCTATCTATCTATCTATCTATCTATCTATCTATCTATCTATCTATCTATCTATCTATCTATCTAGCCGCCTACGACTTGAGCTCTCCTGGCCGTATCGTTAATGGGATTTATACCAAAATTGGTGTGGCGTAACATGACTGTATGACGAACATGATTGACTGGTCATATCATGAAAATCATGACTAACTAGTCATGAAAAGTATGATTTACACGCCATGGCCGTAGTGCTCCTGAGGCCGTTTTCTTAATTTGATATGCCCAAAAATTGGTACGATGAGACATTTGTGCATGACCAACATAAATGACAGGTGGTAATATGAAAATCATGACATGCATGTCATGTACAACATGATTTACATTTCACGCTCATAGTGCGCTGACGGCCGTTTCGCTAGCTTGATATACACCAAATTTGGTATTGCTTGACGTGATTATATGACTAACATAAATGCCAAGTGGTCATACAGAAATCATGACTTGTCATGTGCGACATGACTTGCATGCCACGCTCATGACACGCTCGCGGCCGTTTCGCTAGCTTGATATACAGCAAATTTGGTATAGCGTGACGTGACTGTATGACGAACCTAAATGCCAAGTGGTCATACGGAAATCGTGACATGTCATGTGCAACATGACTTGAATGCCACGCTCATGACACGCTCGCTGCCGTTTCGCTAGCTTGATATACACCAAATTTGGGATTGAGTGACGTGACTGTATGACGAACATAAATGCCAAGTGGTAATATGGAAATCATGACATGTCATATGCAACATGACTTGCATGCCACGCTCATGGCACGCTCGCGGCCGTTTCGCTAGCTTGATATACACCAAAATTGGTATTGCGGGACGTTACTGTGTAAGGAACATAAGTGGCAGGTGATAACATGAAAATCTTGGCATGCATATTATGTCCAGCACGATTTGCCCTTTGCTGGCTGCTTCGCATTACATCGATTCCCACAGTGCGTGGGATCTGCCGGCTTTTTCGATAGGTTGTGTATAGTGTCCCATCCACGGCAGTGGAGGTCAGGGAGGCGTGTCAACGGATGCAAATTATCACCGGCGACGTAGTAGTATTTTGGGAAATGCGATAAGGATCACCGAAGCGGGCAACCTGACGGCCTCACTTCATCGACGGTAAAGAAGATTGTTTGCAGAGCCAGCCTACTGCGTCGGCATCGCGGAAGCTTTTATGGGCGTTGCCAAGGGCATGCCGTATTCCGGCTGTCTCCTCGCGCTGCCGGAAGCATTCAGAACTTGTAGATAGAAGGTAGTCTGTCGTATGCGTTGGACGGGTGCGGGTCTTAAGAAGAAAGTAGGCTAATTCTAGGTGTTCGGGTGATAGTGTTTTGTAGACGACAGAATCGAGTGGAAGAATGAGGTGTTATTTAGTGTTTTTCTTTATCAGATGAGGGAGCATACATGGAAAGCATAATGCCATAGTCACGTTGAATAGTTCAGCGACCAAGGACTTCATTCGAAGACTACTTACGGCGAATGTGCCGCTCTGCATGATGTGTAGCCTGGTATGTCCAATGACCTAAGCGACAACATGCCCGCCTTCGTCCATCAGCGCTCACCAAAAGCGATATTATGGTGACATTTACGATCTAGAATACAGCCGGAAGATTACACTTCTTATTGGGCGAACTTCTGCGCAGCTACGGAAGCAACACTCGCACTACGAAAAGGGGGCGAGTGGAGCCGTCGGTTGCCTGAAATCTGATCTAACGCGTCACTTTACTTACACATGTGTGGCGGGACATTCCAGCATAAGTTCGGGTGCTCGCCTACGATTCAGAATGAACTGGACTTGTGTCAGAAATGCAACGAGTTCAGAACCAGCCAACCCATTCGGGGTGATTGAATGCACCAAGTCACGTAATGTACCGAACGATAGAATGGCCGACAGTAAGATTGTTACAGCCGCTAAAACTCCTGTCAGTGAAAAATTGATTTACAAGTGGCAATATGAAATGCAGTGAAACTGTTCAGTCGAACCGTTGATCCGAGCTGGCTGTGCTGCTAATGTGACCACAGGCCAGAAAGGGATTGGATAATTTAAGGCAAAATGTCGCGTTCTCAGCCGCCAAAGGGATTCACAAGCAGGACAGTGATGGTTGGTGTAGCAGCGAAGGCATGAGGAAGCACCCCCATGACCGTAATGAGCCAAGGCTTTGGCTTATCTCGCGTTAGACGGCCGATGGTGATGACTCGGCGTTTTCCTGCGAGCGTCAGTGAGAAGGCCAAGGACAGATTTGGCTGCTTACGTGCACAAAGGATCATTGCGGGCCCAGAAAAACGAGGGTTTTCGAAAACGGGATGGCAGTCGACGTGCCGAGCACACGTCCTCCCATTTTAAAAACGAAAGGGAGTTGGGCAGCCCGGGCGTTGCGTTCGTCCCTGCCGGCGACGAATTAGTTTTGGTTGGGTCGTATTTTCGGGAGCCGAGAACCCTAACGGTTTGTGGCGAATGAAACGGGGTGATTGTGAATGGCAGTAGTGACGATGTGCAAGCTTTCACTTGTGAATAGTGCATGTCATATTCTTCGTGTGAGCCTGTTTAGATATTTGCGCCGAGTATTGTCTCATTCAGCTGTAATTAGGCTGCTGCCACTGGCATTGATACGAATCGAGTAATAATTTAT